>JAXCGZ010000028.1:162500-182500 GCA_037179515.1 Halocaridina rubra
TATTAGAACCTCAGTTCACAAGTATCGCTTTTAAATCTTATGAGTTTATCTTGATTATATCTTTATTCTTTGTTCTTTATAAACTTTTTAATTCGTAAATGTAGTGTAAAGTTAAACTTTTTAATTCGTAAATGTAGTTTAAAATTAAACTGTTTATTGTCATGAGTTTATAAAATCAAATTTAAATTATCAGTGAATGTATAGATGTTGTATTTTTAGTTGTCTGAATGCTGAAGAACAACAAGAGTTTGTTATAAATATATGTTTAGTCTGCAACAGTCATATAAAATGAAAGAATCGAAATTATTATATATAATAATAAACAAGGGGAGTATTAAATTTGATACATTATTACTTATTGTACTAATTAAATTTTTATATTCTACCACATATATACTATGGAATTGTGCTGTCATTTGTAATTTCAGAGCCTCCTGCCTCTCTCTTACATTGTGTCTCAGTATTCTAATGTAAGAAGCCCTCGTCAGAAATTAAAAGGTGTTCAACAAACGACACATGGATCAAAGGATATTAGTATCTCTAGAATTGTGTGTCCAGAAAGTCTCACTGAAGTAAGTGGTACATTATCACTTGCCGATTATTCGGCTGAGTTTTTGTGCACTATATAAAATGTAAAGTGATGAAATGTGTGGAAGGCTGAACTACAAAGGTTCCTCATCGTTGATTTGTTTCATCTGGTAATTATCGGTTATATACATTACTTCATTATTATCACAAGCTACATGTATTTTGTAAGTTATGCTTAGTATGCATCCGTCATTCATTTGATGCCATAGTATCTTCTTTAATTTTCCACAGACCTTAGACAAACTTGGCGAATGCGAGTTCAAAGATGTCTGCCACTTAGTTACTCCTAAGCTCTTGAAACACATCGCTCTGTATGGTCCAGAGCTCTACTTCTCACACCTCAGTTCACTTCCAAGCAAGAGATTTGGATCAACACCATTTTCTATCCTGAGTTGTATGTAACATTCTTATGTGTGCACTTTAATAGTCTGGTATATACATTATGCACATAGTATGCTATTAATATTTACCATATATATTTTATACTTTTATATGTAATATTCATCTACTCCTGTATTTAAATAACCTTGAAGATAAGCAAAATTAAAAGGCTTATGCAATTACTTAATTCCCTACCCCCCCCCCGTGTCATTCAAAAACTGTGAATGTTAAACACCCATAAATAAACTGCCCTTGTACTTTCTAAACTTACATGGGCACTAGATTTGGGAAGTGACAGATCTGTGTTTGAACCTACAGCAGGGTAATAAGAAGGTCAGCCAACCTAAATTTCCTAGCTCCAGCTCTATTTGAATAGGGATTAATAGTGACACATCGAATGGTAACAATAAAATGTCCACATAACCAAATCCCGAGCCCACATAAACTTAAATCATGCCTAGATTACTGTACTGTACTTAAAATTTACCAAATATCGTTTAAAGACCATGTAAAAACAGAACAAATAGTTATCATAATGTATTATGGGGGATTTTTAAAAAATTATTTTTTTAATATTTTCTGACGATGTATGTAAAAACTGCACTGTTGCTGCGTAAGATGTGGGCCCCCTTTCTATTTGTATATTGTATGATTGCGGACGTATAAAAGTACGTTTGAGCAGTTATAATACAGCATATTATTTACTATATGAGTAGTAGATTCTCTTTAAAATTCCTAATATATTTTGTCGGATGCAATACTTAGGAGTTTGTAATCCATCTCCGATATGTAAATAAAATTATTTCTGCATAGATAATACTCCACTGATTGGAGATAAAAGAGACGTAGCAAAGTGTAGTTTATGGTATTTTGAAAATATTTTCATACTATGGTATATAATTTTTACTAACTATTTTACAGCATCAGCAAGCAGAACAGAATGGCACGAGTCTCATGTCTCGCACAACAGCTTTTTGGAGAACAAACAGAATGGAGTAAATGTTTCAAGTTTGCTTAAAGATCCTGAGTATAAACCTCTCTTCAACATCACACAAAAGCTTCTCAGGTCTCAGCAGAATCTCTCCCCTTGTAAGTTTATTATTTTGGAATAGTTTAAAGAATTCATTTTGATCATTCACTTATGTTTAATATTCATGGTGTACTTTTCACGGGTCTGTGTGACCATTCATTTTTCATGTCTAAATTTAGGCAATTCCTGGCAATTACAGTAACAAATATTAGATATTTAAATTGATTAATATATTGAAGTAAATAGTATTTTTAGCAGCTTCTAAGTACAGAGTGTGTTGACTAAAATCATTTTTACAATGTATTTATGAAACAAAAATATACACGCTACATCAGAGTATTTTTGGTATTGGTTTTGTCTTTGCCTATGTTGCCTTGGATATACTACACATGGCTGCCATTACTAGCATCTGTATTATTGCTCTCACATAAATAAGGAAAAATTTTCTAGAGCTATTTGAAAACCTTTATGAGTTCAGATGCTTTTTGAATATTCAATAAATAAAATCTGATGTTTTTGTAAATGATTGGAAATGTAACACCATTTATAGATGTCATTAATGTTTATTGTATTAACAAGGTGCTAATCATAGCTTCTATTAATACCCAGACTTTTGCTTATTTACTTCTTAAATATTGTTAGGAACTGCAGGTCATGCAATGATGCCATTTTTCACTTTGTTTTTAATGGATGAATTGTGCTATCATTGATCTCTTGAATGTATTGATATGTTAACTTAGTCTGATGATTTGATATGAATATGGGATGTGTTAGATAATACTACTGTCTATCATACCCTCTTATAGTAATGACTTAAAGATGCTCACAGTCTTATGCCACTCCATCTTGTCTCAAGACAGATTTGACTTAGAGATGCTCACAATCTGAGATCATTCCAGTCTTGTCTCAGTATAGATTTGGATTTAATATGCTCGCAGTCGTAGGTCATTCCAATCTTGTCTCAGTGTAGCTTAAAGATGATCTCAACCTGAGATCATTTCAATCTTGTCTCAAGACAAATTTGGCTTAATGATGCTCACAGTCTTAACTGCTATAGTTCAGAGATGGAGTACATTGAAAGTATAATCTGTAGTGTTGTGAACACAGATACTATAATTATTAATATAAAGTTCATCATAGTGGATTATATGCACCTCAGTATATATGTCAGATATATGATATATCAGCGAATATTACTACTTTCAACATCAAATTTAGATGATATGGTATTTTTAAAACTTGAGACGTCTTACTAAGGAATTATATACCTGAGAATTTAAAATATTGTAATTTGTAAAGAAAATTATGTCATACAACTATAGTTATTTATATATGTTATTTCATGAGGCTCATTCATTTTTGCATGAACACAGGGACTCACTTTAAAAATATTCACAAGTGATGGACAGTATTTTGTTATTACTAAAAGTTTCAGGAATAATGTTTTATCATTTATTCATCATAGATTACGTATCACTTCGTGGCTTCAAAACACAGCAGTCCATCGAAAGAGAAGCTCTGCGACAGTCCACAGTTACAAACAGACTAAAGGATGGATTGAAGTCCAAGCAAAGATCAATTTCTGCCAGGACTTTGCAACAGGAAACTGAAAATAATCCGAGACTTAAAAGTAAGTTACTTAAAACTTTTGTAATGAATATTACCAGAGATAACATTTCAGTGGTTAGTTATTGTAAACTAATTATTTACAATAAACTTATTGTGGGAAATGCAGTAACGCTGTGGTCATCACACTTGATTTGGGAAGTAACACCATGGGGTTGTTAGGAAGGGTATCCAGCCTTAATTCTCCACTCCAATCTGTCTTTGTTCACCCCCATTTGAATGGAGATTAATAGTGACACAAAAAAATCGCTGTTAGCTTATTATAAATCCAAGATTTTGCTCATTTTTTTTTCCTTCATGTTGCCGAGTAAATATTTATTCAACACTTATGCTGTCTATGGAGATTAAACAGTAGTAGAATAATATCTCAACAATACATTGCTATGACATTGTTTCCTGTAGGCTTACTCTCAGAAGAGAATTCAGAGGAAGTGCGCCAGAATATTAAAGTCGCCTTTGCTGAGGGTTACTTAGCAGCCGATCCCCAGAAGAATCAGTCCCGGGCCATGAGATGGATAAGGAACTTTCAGCAAGTACTCGCAATAGTAGTCTTTATTGCTATCCTGTTCTCATTAATGGGTAAGATCTTATTACTCTCCTGTTCTCATTCATGGGTAAGATCTTTATTGCTATCTTTTTCTCAGTAATGGGTAAGAAAGCAAATCATATATTATTGCTAAACTACAAGTAACAGGGAACCACAGTAGCATAGTGGTTAGAATACTTGACTCAGGAGGTGACAAACCTGTGATCAAGCTTTGAGGTATTAGGAAGGGCATCCAGCCTTAATTTTCCACTCCAATATATCTGTGTCCACCCCTAATATGGGGAATAATTCTTCTTCGTCTACATCTTTTCCTACTTTTATGAGCACTGTTATGGGGAATAATAGTGACTCATAAAACATTAGAAAAACTAAACTACAAGTAATATAATAGTTTTACCTTTATATTGATTATTATAGGCATAACTACTCAATAAATTTTGTTCCTTGAGATGCCAAATCTTACTGAAGCTAGTTAGATAGATGGAGCTACAACTCGAGCAAAAGAAAGATGACAGCATGACTACATACCCAAGTCAACAGTATCTGATCTCTAGTTGTTTTGCAGCAAATATAGAAAATTCAGAGACAAAGCTTGGGGACTGCAGTGGTCAGAACGCTCAACTAAGAAAGTGAAACACCTGTTTAAGTCCAGTGCAAGGCATCAGGATGAGCATCCAGCCTTCATTCCCCAGCTCCATCCTGTTTGTGTCCACTCCCATTCGAATGGGAATTAATAGTAACCCATGAAACTGCATACATAAAGAGGAAAAGATTGCCTACTCTACGATTACTTCACTCTTTTAGTCATATATGACACAGGACATACCAAGTTGGAAGTCTTTGTCCTCCAATTAAGGGATATCTCCTTCAGTCACCTCCTATTAAATGCAGGTCATATGATTGTGCAAATTCTTTGCTCTCATCACCACTAAAGAAATACAGTATTTATTTCAATATTTAATCTGCAAACATTTTACAAACTTCATAAAATTCCTCTCTCTGTTTAGGAAACTATTGACTGAATGTCAGATATCTGGCTAATGAAGTATACATTTTTAATATTTTATCGGGAGCTGCATTAGCTCATTGGTAGAGTTCACTAGTCGGGAAATGACTAATGCAGGCTCAATCCCACTGCGGAGTGTTAGGAAGGACATCCAGCCTTAACCTCCCTCTCCAACATGTCTGTGTCCACCCCTAATCAAATGGGGACCAATTGTGACACATAAAACGGTCCATTTAACTGTGCCGTTTTTATATCCTTAAATACCTGTGCCTGTATTGTCGTCATCTAGTGTTATTTCTCGCCTTGTAATACTAAAGGATCAGAAAAATATATCTTAGCTATTGGTGGATGTCATAGAAAAACAATGAGAATTAAGTAAATGTGTAATAACAGGTATTAATACCTATTAATAAATGTAAAGTAATGAGATAATTAATAATCACTTATATTTTATGTGAATTTATCCAACTGGTGGATAGTGGAATAAATTCCACACATGAAAAATACTCAAAATGCAGAAGGTGTATGATGATATCTAAAGGGTCATATGCCAAGAGCTTGTGATGGTATTTAAAATGTCATATGCAAAGGGTTTGTGATGGTGTTTAAAGGGGTAAATGTAAAGCGTTTGTAATGATGTTGAAAGGGTTATACGCAAAGGGTATTTGATGGTAATTAAAAGAGTCATCTTATTAACTTCATTACATTTAACAGGGGGCATTGGAGGGTCGGTTTTCAGAATGAATGTTGGCAATGGAAATGAAGTTCATCCAGAGGATATTACTGTGTCATTTGATGATGTTAAAGGTGTAAGTATTCTCTTGATAATTATTGAATATTAATTTTTCTTTTGATAATGTTATTAGTGTTAGTATTCTATTAATAATTACTAAATATTAGTTTCTTTTGATGATGCTAAAAAAGAAAGTATTCTCTTGATAATTACCGAAAGTTTTTATTATGAAAATTGAATGAAAGTGTATGAAAATTATATATGTTAAATATTTTATATATAGTATTGATACGTCAAAGATAACAATGCTTACATTAGCATCTAATTGTTGAAATATATTCAATAGCATTAAATCCCAATCCATTTATTCAACAATATATCATAAACTTATTTCCACACCATTGACTGAATTTACCTTACTTAAACTAGTAAGCGAGTTTTCATATATTTTTATGCACTTTAGAATAGTGACTGAGCAGTTAGTTTATGAACTTTACCATGTCTAATTTTTTTTTCTTCAAAAATTTGTATTGGTATTGCTACAGTATTGCCATCTTAAATTTGTCAAGAATTTTCATTAGGATATTTATTTGCTTTATAACAATTTCTCACCACATTGATAAAACTGTCTTGAATAAATTTTATTTCTAGTTTGACTGAGGTGCTTAAGTTTCTAATGAAAAACATTAATTACTTAATGTTGAATTTGCTAAGCATATTTTTTAATCTTTTGAAAATCAAGATATATTTGTTCATAGTTTAAAACGAATTTAGCATGACTTTACATTCCCAAACTTTGAACTCAATAGGTTGAAGAAGCCAAACAAGAATTGCAGGAAATTGTGGAGTTTTTGAGAAACCCAGAGAAGTTCACATCATTAGGTGCAGAACTTCCTAAAGGTGTACTACTAGTGGGTCCTCCAGGCACAGGCAAGACACTCCTTGCTCGAGCTGTAGCTGGAGAAGCTGGAGTTCCATTCTTCCATGCAGCTGGTCCAGAGTTTGATGAAATTTTAGTTGGACAGGGTGCTCGCAGAGTTCGTGATCTCTTTCGTGAGTAATGATTTTATGCTCGTTTCTTATTGATTTTTGAGGATGTAACTATTTATCTGGTATTAGGTAGTAAGATCTTGAAATTCAATTGAGTAAAATCCTGGAATATTTTAGGAATGTAATGATGTTCTTGCTAAACTTTTGTTTTTTAAGTATTGGACATAATCGTTTTATTGTAGGTGCGGCAAAAATGCGAGCTCCCTGTGTCATATTCATCGATGAAATTGATTCTGTTGGTGCGAAGAGATCAAACTCAGTACTCCATCCTTACGCTAATCAGACAATCAATCAGTTGTTAGCTGAGATGGATGGCTTCCATAAAAATGAAGGTGTCATTGTTTTGGGAGCCACAAACAGAAGAGATGATCTCGATAAAGCTCTCCTACGTCCAGGAAGATTTGATGTAGAAGTCCAGGTATGAACAAATTTCTTCATTCTACTTAAAGTTCATACTGATATAAGTAATTTATCAGAATTTATTATTGCAAATTGTTATTTATTTTGTAACCCTTACCAAGTCTTTAGTCATAATTATTTAACTGATGGAACTTAACAGTGGATCTATCTGCTCCATAAAATTATCCATACATATGCTTATCTGTGACCCTGTACCATACTGATAATTAATACAGGTTTGTGTTATTTGCAGTTGTTGTTGTTTTATGTGTCACTAATAAGCTCCCTATGTTGGGGTAGATATAAATAGGCTGGAGTTAGGGAATTATGGCTAGATGCTCTTCTTTACTTATGGTTGTTAGGTTTAATATGTATGTTGTATTGCAGGTTCCAATCCCAGACTTAGCTGGAAGAGAAGAGATTTTTGAATATTACCTTGGCAAAGTCAAAATAGGAGATGATGTAGACAAAAGTGTATTGTCTCGTGGCACAACTGGGTTCACAGGTCTGTGTTACACATATTATCCTATTTTTTTTTTACTTTTCTCCATTCTACCTTATTACTTCAAGTTAAAGAAAGTGCATAGAAAATGGACTCCTCTTTAAGCAAAATATATTTTTGGTAGTTTGGTTTGTAATTACCAGTAATTGTAGTAATAAGTAATCTATCTAGATATGTATATAGTGACCCCAGTCCCCTTGTAAGGGGTCTGGCCGTGCCATAAAATACGCATTCACTATAAGCCAAGACATAGAGATTATAATTATTATTTATTTAAGTAGAACAGTCCTTGTTAGCATAATGTACTATATAGCATAATATATATTGCTGAGTCACATATTGTGAAAAATAACACTCTTAGCTGAAGTATGCTTTACGGAGTGCTCGGGTGATGTAACAATAGACAAGGGAACCACCTTTATAATTATGAAAGCTTTTGCTTCAGAATTACTTTGAAAACATTCTTTGCTTGTTTCATTTGTTATTATTACAAATGTCCATTATCACTACAGGTGCTGATATTAAGAATGTAACAAACCAAGCTGCATTGAGAGCTGCAGCAGACCAAGTGGATTCCGTGTCAATGAAACATTTGGAATCCGCACGCGATAAAGTACTGATGGGTGAGTGCTGCATTGTGCTAAGGATAAAGTACTGATGGAAGAGCATTGCATTTTGTCTCATTCTTTCACTTTTATATGTAATTCGTATATCATGCAGATCAATAAATATCAGGAGATTGAAATCCCAAAATATATTTTTAAATAACAGGTATATCATTTTAAATTTAATTAGTGAAAATGTTAGCATTGCAATATTGTTTCAAAACATCCTAATTTTATTAACCGCTCTTATTGATACTATATAGGTCCAGAGAAAAAATCCAGAATTCCAGATGAAGAAGCAAATCTCATCACTGCTTACCACGAAGGAGGTCATGCCCTAGTTGCTTACTACACCAAAGACTCGCACCCACTACATAAAGTGACCATTATTCCTCGTGGACCTTCCTTAGGTCATGTAAGGAACTCCTGTGTTGACCCAGTTTCGAGTCGTTATGGTAGTCCAAATTGTAAATTCACTTAACTAGTCCCTGACAATGTAGAAAAAATAATCCCACATATGAATTGTCTGTGTTTTGTAGGAAACTTGTTAATTTATACTTACAAAATGTTCAACATACTGGAGCACCTGGTAACATAGTAATTTGGATGAATGGGTTTGGAGGGGTTTGCCATGAATTGAAACAGTGTTAATAAACTATCTGCGGTAAAAGCTGCTTGCCTACTTACCCTATAGGTGATCTAAGCAGGGTGATGGTGAGGAATTGTTGTAAACCTTTATACCTAAGAAGCTAATAGGAGTGATCGATGTATATTAGCCTCTGGTGTCTGTGTGCTTTGAGATGACCACCCCTTTACAAAGGGGACTGCAGCCATTGTGCATGTATGTGTATATAGTAGTGACAGAATATTTGCATTATGAACCCATTCACTGCAGAGTCAATAGTCTCCTGAGCGCAGTATGTAGATCAATAGAGAATATGTGGCATAATTAGAGTATCTTCGTATTTTTATCAGTTGTAAATACATAGCAGTATAAAGATATTTTTTCTCAGAATGCAGTGGTACGCCAATGTTGCAAGAAAAAGAAATGTTGAATAATGCAGATATATCTGAATGTCACAGTGAGAGAGTCAAGTACTCAATAAAAGTTTTCATAATGTATTTTTGCCAGTGTTGTATATTCCAGGCATCAATTCATCAATTTGTTTTGATATAACTATGGCCAAATAAATTAGTACCAGCCTTCTCTTGTTAGATTAAGGAATTGAACTTTTGCCCCTTAATAAACTGAGCACTATCTTATTCCAACTGTTTTAGATAATGGTATTCATTTTATATTCTTATATTTCATAAGAGACCTATCAGTTTTTCCTTAATAATTGTACTATTATAAGTATCCATTTGGTGTTTGCTCATATCTGTGTATTTTAATCGAAGTCAAGTAATCCACTCATTTGAGTATTGTAAATAATAACGAAGAGGTAATGTCTTTTTCAGACTGCTTATATACCTGCTAAGGAGCAGTATCACTTAACCCGCAGCCAAATGATGGCCTCTATGGATTCTCTTATGGGCGGGAGAGCTGCTGAAGAATTGGTATTTGGTTCCGAACTTATTACATCTGGTGCTTCATCTGACCTTAAGGTAGTGAAAAAATATTGCACTGATTATGAAAACTATACGTCAAATTTAATTATAATTAATTATACGCCATTATCGACTCATTTTCCCGATTTAGTATCATTTCATATACATAGTGCTCTCCACGGTAGAAATTGGTTTCAGTATAACTCTTTATTACATATTCTAAATTTAAGTTTATGGTAAAATACGATTTAGTTCACTGACATATCTAGGAATATTATATAACATTTCATGTCCTTATTTTATACATTCATCTTCCAGCCTATCAATACCCCAGTTTAGACATGATGTACCCCTAGCCAAAGCACTCTGTAAACTCGCTCTAGAAATCCTCCTTTTCTGCCTCATCACGTATCTCTTCAAGTTGTCCTAACTAAAAAAGCATAATCCTATCTGCCCGCTCCACCTAATTTTTATTCCCAAACGTCTTATTCTCATTGTCTCATACTTTGGAAGTATGTGTACACGTATCCATCTAAGATATTAAGTATCGTTAGTACTGTTCCTCTTACATGCTGAGTCCAGTACAAATAATCATAAATATCTTTTTTTTTTTTTTTTAATGCCAATATGCTCACAGATAGTTCACGTTTGGTCTTGCTTTAAAATGATCCTCACCTTTGTGACTACTCAGTGCTTCAGGGGGCTTACCAACTCATTCTTCACCAGTATCTTTGTTTGGAGAGTCACTCATTCAAAACACATATGTCACATAAATGCATATGTAGAAATAGTGGTCACCATGGCCGGGAGGTAATGCTTATGACTTTAATTCGTCAGTTTGTGGGTTCGCAGCCCGACACGTTCTGAGGTTGGAAAGAGCATTCACTCGGTATTGGTCACACTTGCCAAAACAAAGTCCTTTGTAAGAAGGCACTGCCCTAGCCCTTAGTATATAACGGAGTCCGTGACATAAAATCCATCACAATTAGTTATGTAGAAATCCAATATCTTTCCTCTTGATTCCTTTAAAGTGTCTTTTCCAGCAGCCATGCAGTTGCTTTTAGATTGTTCAAAATTTTGAGTGAGTTTGCTCATTTTGAAGCCTTGAACTTTCAGCAAGTATCCGTATGAATTGTCTTATTCTCAGTTTACTCATTTATCAATAGCAAGCAACAAACATTGCTACTCACATGGTGAAGGACTTGGGAATGAGCGACAACGTTGGACTTCGTACGTTTGAAGACAATTCCAACCAGCTTATAAGCACTGGTGATTCCCTTGGTCATACAACTAAAGAGGCCATTGATTCGGAAATAAAGAAGTTATTACAGGTAAAATACTTATATACTGTAATTGTAAATACTATTGCAATTTCGGATCATGTAAAGAAGAGAAATCCCAGGATGCATAGGCAAGTCACCTAACTTAACCTAGCAATTTACAGGGTTATTTAACTTTACTTGGGGTTGTGGGGGTCACACATCTTCACAGGACTCGCAGTTTCAGTAACAATTTTTATATCTTCTTGAATCTGAAAATTAATTTAAGAAATTGTACGTAGGTCGTTTTTCACTGATTTTTTATATTAGGTTTTATGACTTTTTTTACTAATATAAATTTTGTATACATTTTGCCTTATTTTTACATATCAAATGAATTAAAAAAAAATAGAAAAACAATAAAAAAATACTGAATATTAAATATTAATTTATCTTCAAGAGTGATGTCAATTTTCAGTATGGAAAGCTATGGAATATTAAATTTTTTATACTGAATAAAGTTTACTTTTTAAGTTTTAGTAACTTTGAAAATGTACAAACGTACAGAAGTAACCTTTGTAATTTTTTTCATTGGTTTGGGGCTATTAAAAGTTAAAAATTTTATTCCTAATCACAGTAATAGATTAATATGAATGGAATACTTGACTCGAGAGTTGACAGACCCAAGATCAAGCCCACCGTGGGGCAGAAGGAAGGGCATCCTGCATTAATTTGCCAGCCACACTCTCTGTCCACCCCCATAATTGGGATTAATAGTGACATAAAATGTATTAACAAGTTAGTTATTAATTCCTATTATTTTCCTTTACTTCCATTACAGGAATCCTACGAGCGAGCCAAAGCTATTCTAAAAACTCATTCCAAGGAACATAAAGCTCTAGCAGAAGCACTGATGAAGTACGAAACTTTAGATGCAGATGACATCAAAGCAATATTAAATGGAAGACCTGTCCCTAAATAGAAGAACTTACTGTATATAGATTTTGAATATACTTAATTTTCTCATTATTAATAAGTAAAAAAGCAACACATCAGGGTAGCATAGATGTAGAGAGCTGTAAAAGTAGGTACAGTGGCATACCTCAAGTAAAACATGAAGTGCAGATTATAATCAGCAACTGACGATAAATTTTTTTTAACAATATCCAATTTGGTTATATGTATTTGGCATGTAAATGATGTTTTGGAATGGCAATATTAATAAAATTTAAAAACCAACATTGTGCATGTGCAGTATGTAAAGATGTTAGTAAGGCTATTAATAAAAAAAATTTTGTTTAATGTAGGAGGGAAATTTATTCATATAAATTGTCAATCAATCTTGATTTGCTGTCTGGAAATAAACTTCGTCTGTTTGTCTGATTTGTTTTTTTTTCTTTGTCAGTTTTTGCTTATACAGTAGTTGTTTCCTTTAGCTTATCACAGTCATTTAGAATGGGATATAAATTTGAATTGGACAGGTTAGGTTAGGTTATAAGTAGCAAGTAACAGAATATTATTCCTAGTATTTACAGATTCTCAGATATATATATATATATATATATATATATATATATATATATATATATATATATATATATATATATATATATATATATATATATATATATATATATATATATATATATATATATATATATATATATATATATATATATATATATATATATATATATATATATATATATATATATATATATATATCAACAGTATCATACATTTAAGAAAGACATCATAGGCTAGTTGAGTAGTCACCGTGGCAAAGCGTCAGGTCGAGGGTTTGAGCCCCACCACAGTCTGAGGTTAGCAAGGGCATGCACTCGGGGTGACAATTACATCTGCCAAAGCAAGTCCTTCACAAGGAAGGCAATCGTCCTATTCCTTGGTAGAAAAGGGAATCCGTAACATAAAACTCAATCAATCAATCAATCATCATCATAGGCTAGTTGCTATAAAATTTAAAATATAAAGTTCGTGAGGGGGCTGATCTAAAGAGAGGCAAATCTTACTTTTAAAACTCTGACAGATTGTAAATTTCTTAATGAGTGCTTCATACAGGTACAATGTAATAATAATGGTTGCTTTTTTGCTGTGTTATATTGTTAATTTTTGGAATCTTCAGGACGGCTCAGAATGCATGAAACTCTAATAGTAGTGTCTACATTAGCTTAAGAATGTTTACTGATCCCAATTGTTACCACACTTAACAAGAAGATAGGACATATTGTTATGAAAAAAAATCCGTTAATATTTACTACTTAAAGAGACGGAAGAATCTTTTGCCAAGTGCAGCATACTCTAAAGGTAGAGGGCAAGAAAGTTGTAGTTTAAAAGACATATATTTTCTTCTTTTTATGCCTTTAATGATAATATAAAGCATGATTATATATCTAACCCATGAAGTCTTTATACTCATTATCAACTTCATAATAATTTACTTTATTACATCACGGTAGAATCCTTTGAATGCTTTCCCTATACCAGTATAGTAAAAGCAGTAGAACTGCATTAGTTTGGAAAACCTGCTAACACTTTGTCTTTGTTGAAATATAAATTTAGATTCACATTTCATAGAATAAATCTCACTGTCTATAGTAATTGCAAGACGATGAAAAACATAATAACCAGCATAATGCAGTATTCAAGTACCTCATTTGGTAATATTGTATAAGGTTGCATTTTTTACCTTCTTGTTCTATTTATACAGGTATTTGAAAGTTACAAAATATACATTGATAAAATTACGAAATATATATTTACAAAAGAGTGTTTTGCTTTTTATTATTCAAAGCTCAAAACTGAATTTCATCGAGCCCACCGTGAGGTATTAAAAGGTCATTTAGCCTTAATTCAATACTCAAACCTGTCTGTGCCTACCCCTATAATGGGGATTAAATAGTGGCACATAAATCATCTTTAAAGGGGATGGTAGACTCAAGGCAAACACCCAATCATCTTTGTTCTCACAAACAGAGAACGCAGCTCATCCCTTAAGCTCTCTCTTGTCCCACAACCATTTAATCTGAAGCCTAATAACTTACGTTCTGGTTGGAAATCTCCAACCAGAGCCCCTCGTATTACCCAACTCTTCACAGAGTGAAAATACAAAGAGGACGCTTCTTGGTCCCATCATTCCACGCCACTATCCAATATTTACATGCAGGGAAATACGGAGAATGCAGAGGAAGAGGATAAGGACCTTGGCAGGCAGAGGAAGCTTAACTCATTTGGAGAGAACTCGCCCATCGTCATAAAAAGAAAGAAGAAAATGCAGAGTTAAAGATTTGAACAATAAGAGGCATAGAACACTTAACTCCTAACTTGAAGAAAACCCACCCATTACACAAGAAACCACCCTTCGCACAAACTTATTTATATTAACTCAAATTAAGAATGCATGTTGTTCTAAAGAGAGAGGACGCTCCTGATATAAATAGATTGCCTTTCATTATTATTAAATTTTTTTCAAACTTAGATTACTTTTGGAATCATCTTCATGAATATATTTTTTATTGTTTGTCTTTGAGTATTTTACAATGTAGTGTGTGGAATAACGGATCATTTAAAGCATTGATATTTTCCAGTTACATCAAAAACATATTGATCAATACTGTATACAGTTGTGCTCCACATATAAGGATGTTAGATCCTTGAAACCCATGTGACATGGAACATCAAAGATGAAGATCTTGACCTTGGGCATGCGTGTCCCAACCTAAAGAAATGTCTCCCCTCTTTATGTTTATCCTATGTTAGGGATCACGTTACACTGTGACTTATTCTACCGAGAGGTGTTAGGAATGGTATCTTACCTTAATTCACCACCTCCAACCTGATAGTCTACACCCTCATAATAGGGATTAATATTGAAATAAATCGTAAAAAAAAGAAAACTAAAAAATTAGTTGTTCATGCGGCGGTATGTTCAACCTATTCCTAAACTGCACAACATACAATATTTACTTTATATTTCACATCTACATTGCAGTACTGTAGTGATTGCAAATATTTTTACTATTACTACTATATGATTATTATTACAATTGCTCTGGTTTATAGTTCTGTCAGTACTACTGTAAAGAACTGTACTGCACAGTATAACAGTACAGTAATTGTAATGGCTTAAACTGTAGTTACAGTAAACAAAAAGTAATGAATCGTATATGAGCAAAATGTTGTTCGCCATTTTATGTGTCACTATTAATCCTCATACACATGGTGGGCTCAAACACGCCTTTGTCACTTCCAGAGTTGACCTCTCTAACCACAGCGCTACGACGGTCCCACTAAGTGAGTAGAATACCAGGCCCTATTTTGTAGAAAGGTTACAGCATTAATGATGTACTTTTCCAGTTACAATACTCTTTTCCAGATTTACACAAATTACTTATTCTTACTTAACATTGAAGAATTTAATTATTCTATATATACTTTTTTAAACTTAACACATATTTCACTTTAGCTTATTTTACTAGCGAAAACTTATTTAAATTTCAGTTAACAATAATAATGTTATTTAAATACGGTTTTATATAGCACAACACAAAAGGATGATTATCCACATCACTGTCCTCTACACGTAGCAAGTGTAAATTGCATTTCAAAGATTCAGGGTTGGGTGTCGTGGTGAATGAGGCAGAAACACAAACAAGAGATGGCTGTACCCCCAAATGTAGTGTCAGAGCTAGTACTAGGTAGCTCTTCAATTAATTCTTGTTTTACATAAAATATATCCAGAGAAGTTTGTACAGTGTCCATTCCTTTATCTTCATAGACTCCTATAGTATGTAAATGCAGCATTAATAAGCCACAGAAATCTTTAAAAATTAGATCCAGCCGGGTTTTTTTTTTATGGCATAATACAACATATATAAAGTTTGGATAACTTTGTATATAACACTCATCATGATATGTTTTGGGTTACTTTTCCACTGTTTCTTCGCTGTCTTGCTGTTCATTATGCACAGTCCTCGCAGCTGAGAGGTCAATAAGTAAGTCTTTGAGTGATTCTTCACTATGCATCTCAATCAGTTCATTCGAACATTCGTCAACTTCAAGTTCCACCTTTTCAGCAAGCAAGACGATCTTGGCAACTCCTGTTGAAATGCGATGTCAATATCTGCAAGCCCTGAGGACTCTGGTAAGAGATATTGGATTAATTTCTTCCAGGCACCCTTTTATAATGCATAGTCAAGTCGTTCCAAGCTGCTGCAGAGTTCTCTATGGCATCATAAATATCATAATTCTTCCAGTGCTCTCAGAACGAAAGTTCTGATTTAGACTTGAGAACAATGATATCTCGAACAAACATTCATCGAAAATAGTATGCCTTAAAGGTGGAGATATCCTTTGGGTCCAAGGGCTGTATCAAGAATCTTGTGATGAACTGAAAATACTCCATTTGGAAGTTGGGAAAGATGCTGCTGTATATCATCTGGATGGTAAGGTGTGTTGATGTATAAGATCATAAAATAGAAATCATTCTCCTTGCAATATTTTTAAGCTTCAAGCATGAAGCAAGTAACAAGCCAATCTTAGAACAAAACAGTTACTTATACATTTTCAACTGACTGCTTACGCAACAGGAAAATACAAACTGGACAGAAATCTTAACCAACATTTTTTGTATGATAATTGTTGCGTCATGTGTCACAATTAGCCAACATTATAGAAGTGGTCATAGACAGAATGTGGTTGGGGAATTAAGGCTGGACACCCTTCCTAACTGCTTAAAGTCAAAGATTAAGTGATCACTGTCTTTATTTCTATGTGAGAGCTCATGGATACTCATTACTGCACAAGTCATAATGCATATTTAAAAGTGTACTCACCGGACCAGCTTTGTTGATGGATATAGCACAAAAGCTAATAAATTTATGACTAATATTAATCATGTAAATGGGTTTATGTATAAAGAGATGATACACTGTACGTAGAATAAATAAAGATTAAGGAGTACACACAATGAAAAAATATATTGAATGTATATTACAGAAATCACATTTTTTTATTTTTATGGAAAATTAGTGTCACATTAAAAAAAAACTAAGAAAATTATCTGACATATGACAAACGTCATCAGATTAGAGATTAGAAAATACTTGGAGATTACATATGTTATATCAGTAATTAATTATATCTCAAGAGTATTAACTCACACCTAAAACTGATTAGACAACTTTATCAGGGTGTTAATTTTGAAGTATTTTTTTTTAATCATGATCAACTTCTACCAGAACTAAAAGAAAGATATAAGTGGGATAAATTATGAGATTAATTTTAGTTAGTCTTTAGTAGATGTGTGGTAAACGCTCAAGATATCATCAAGTAAACTTGGAAATCATTTGGCACAGTGCTTCAAGGTATAGTTACTTGGAAATAATTTGGCACAGTGCCTTAAGGTATCGTTTCTTAAGTTAATCTTAATTTTCTCGAAGTTTTTAGAAATATCATTAAGACTTTATATAATTCAAGTCAATTGAGTGAATAAATCTAAAAAAATATTTATTTATTTATTTATCTTTATTGCTCTTATTCTACTCATATAATGACAACTTTGTGTGTTTTCTAAAACTTTATTTCTTTTTATATGATATTTACTCCTAAATTAATTAAATTTATAATTTTTTTGGGGGGTGTATATAATATGCAGCTGTTGGTAAGGCAAAAGATGTGTTTTTCCTTTATTTTTCATCTAAGATCAGAATTTTTGCTATGCTACCCTGTTAGTACAGTACACTGGGACGGGAGGGTGTGGGGGGGGATGGCAAGAAAAGAAGGGGTGGGAGTAAATTAGCTGCAACTGTCGGGCCTCACAGCAGAAGATCCTTGCCCACTCACCCTATGGGTGACCCACGCAGGGTGGAGGTGGGGAGAATTGCAGCTTTATCCCAAAGTTGCTATGAAGGAAGATGGAGGGATATTTGCTTCTGGTAAAAGTGCGGGCTTTGACTCGGCCAAGTCCCTCACAAGGCGGATTGTGGAAATTGTATATGTATGAATGTGACGCAGCTCTGATGATATATGCTGTTACCACGGGGCTGCATCTTACAGAGGTAGCCCTGTGGTAGGGGCAGTAGGAGGAGTTGGCAGTTGTGAAGTGACACAGGTTGTGGAAGAGCCGGGAGGATGGGCTGTGGCACTCCAGCAGTGCCATCTGAACGGTTGCTAGCTCCCTCGTCAATGCCCATAGAGCAAAGTAATCCCTTTATTGTTTCCTTTTTCTGATGTCGGCTACCCCCAAATTAAAGGGGGAAACAGCCAAGGTAGAGAGATAGATAGATGAATGTACATCGGTACTACCTGTAATGGAGTCATTACCAAAATTATTCCATTACCAGGTTACTGGGCCTCTATTTATTGCTTTTTTATTTAAGCTATCACTAAAGCCGCGTTCACAGCAAAGTGGCACGTCGCACGTCCCATGTGCCACGTGCGACTTGCGGGACGTGTCATGCCATTTCTGTGTGAAAGATTTCATATATTTCAGGATGTTTTTAACTGGTGTGCCACGTGCGACGTGCCACTTTGGTGTGAAAGCGGCCTACGGCTAAAGCTGCAGAGTGCTTTGGAATGTTTTAATGATAATGATGTTTTAAAAGAACCTCGTAGTCCTATCCACCTAGAGAGCATAATACAAAGCTTAGCAATAAAATATCAATAGTTCACTGCTTTATCATCTGATGCAAATGGCATTTCTGTCGTCTTGTAACTAAAAGAATTGGCTCACATTTAGTTTTAGTACAGCTATGCCATTACCTGCATAAAAGTAGTCTATGTTTTTATATTCTATAGAAAACTATAAAGCAAAGTGATATTTGACTAGAAAACACATCACGGTGAGAGAGTGTAATTTCTTTTCCACTTTGGACAGTGTTATTAATCTGTTTTTAAACAGTTTGAAGCTTCGAAAGAAAACATTTTTGCAGGATGTAAGGAAGTACTATTTTAGTGTAAGAGTAGTTGATGACTGGAATTCGCTATGCGAGGAGATAGTTAATGCTAACTCAATTCATAGCTTTAAGGACAAATATGTTAAGTATCATTGAGTATAAATGGAACCTACCAGGTGACGGGGATTTACGAGCAAATGGCTCTTTCCCGTAAGCACAATTAATTACACACTCAGGGAGATCTAAAGAAAATCCCAACCTTTTCTACAGCTTTGTCAGAGAAAAACTGCAGGTTAAAAAATAAGTTTAAAAAAATAAAAGGCGGCAGATGGAAGCATCACTGAGGCAGATGAAGAGATCTGTAGAGAACTGAACAAGGAGTTTCCGTCAGTGTTTACAGTAGAAAATACTCCATCCCCTCAGATTACAGAGTTAAGAGACCATGGGTCGGTATTAGAGAACATCATATTTCAGCTACAGAGATATGCGAAGCGTAGATGGAGTCAGATGCCCTTAAAGCTTACGTAATTAAGAATGTGCTAACCCAATATCGGTGGCGCTATCCATCATATTTGAAAAGTCGCTAGACTCTGGGAACATTCCAAGATGCTGGATACAAGCGAGAGTGATACCGTACCTATCTCCATGAAGGGAAGGTGAGATACAAATATACACCATAGGCCTGGTTTCTTGACCAACATAGTTTGCAAAGTTAGGGAGAAACTACTAAGAAAACGCATCTCTCTTCACTTGGAAACCTTTAACATTTTGTCAGTGAGACATGGCTTCAAAGAAGGCAGATCAACAGTAACA
>JAXCGZ010000028.1:187500-220000 GCA_037179515.1 Halocaridina rubra
CTGCCCTTACTATGCCATTTATATGTATTTCTGGAGACAAATCTGCCAGTATGTTTACTCCTAGATCTCTCTCATTTTCTGTCTCTTGAAGTTGTACTCCAGCCACCGAGTAGTCAAGCTTGGGCCTTCTTGCACTTGTACCCATTCTCATTACCTTACATTTTGAAGTATTGAATTTCATTAGCCACTTTTCTGACCACTCATGCAGATTATTTAGATCCTCCTGAAGTTCTCTACCATTGTTCTCGTTTTTTACTTTCTTCACAATCTTTGCATCATCTGCAAACATATTCATGAATGAATTTACAGACTCTGGTAGGTCATTTACATATACAAGGAACAAGAGTGGCCCTAAAACTGTGTGTGTGTGTGTGTGTGATTACCTAATTGTGATTACCTAATTGTGTTTACGGGAAAGAGCCCAAAGCTCGTATCTTCCCGTCTCCTGATCGGTTCCATTTTTAGACTTAGTGATACTTATCATACCTGTCCTTAAAACTATGGATTGAGGTAGCATTAACTACCTCCTCGCTTAGCGAATTCCAATTATCAACTACTCTTACACTGAAAAAGTATTTCCTTACATCCTGCAAACAAGTTTTCTTCCGAAGCTTCAAACTATGACCTCTAGTTCTAGAGCCAGCCATATCGAAATATCGATCCCTATCCACTCTATCATAACCATGAAGGAATTTAAAGACTGTCACCATATCCCCCCTTACTCTTCTAGCTTCGAGTGATGGCAAGTCTAATTCCCTCAGCCTCTCATCATAACCGAGATTGCGTATTTCTGGCACCAGTTTCGTGGCATGTCTTTGAACTTTTTCAAGCTTAGCTATGTGCTTTTTCAAGTGCAGATTCCAAAAGGGGGCTGCATATTCGAGTTTTGGCCTCACATAGGTTACATAAATATTTCTGAACATTTCCTTGTCCATGTGCCTGAAGGCTACCCTTACATTTGATAAGAATGCATATGCTTTCCTTACTACGCCATTTATATGTATTTCTGGAGACAAATCTGCCAATATGTTTACTCCTAGATCTCTCTCATTTTCTGTCTCCTGAAGTTGTACTCCAGCCACCGAGTAGTCAAGCTTGGGCCTTCTTGCACTTGTACCCATTCTCATTACCTTACATTTTGAGGTATTGAATTTCATTAGCCACTTTTCTGACCACTCATGCAGATTATTTAGATCCTCCTGAAGTTCTCTACCATTGTTCTCGTTTTTTACTTTCTTCACAATCTTTGCATCATCTGCAAACATATTCATGAATGAATTTACAGACTCTGGTAGGTCATTTACATATACAAGGAACAAAAGTGGCCCTAAAACTGAACCCTGTGGAACTCCACTACTAACTCTTCTCCATTCAGACACTGAGTGTCTTACTCTAACCCTCTGTTCCCTTCCTTCTAAGTAAGTTTTTATCCATTCCAAGACATTTCCACCTATTCTAGCCATTGATTGCAGCTTCCTAATAAGTCTCCCATGTGGAACAGTGTCAAACGCTTTCTGGAAGTCTAGGAATATGCAATCTGCCCAGCCCTCTCTTTCCTGTAAGATTTGGCTTACCTCATCATAAAATTCTAATAAGTTTGTTACTGTTGATCTTCCTTCTCTGAAGCCATGTTGCCTCACTGACAAAAAGTTGAAGGATTCCAAGTGAAGAGAGATATGTTTCCTTAGTAGTTTCTCCATAACTTTGCAAACTATGCTGGTCAAGGAAACTGGTCTATAGTTCAGAGCCGTATCCCTCCTTCCCTTTTTGAAGATAGGTATCACATTTGCTTGTTTCCAGCATCTTGGAATCTCCCCCGACTCCAATGACTCCTTAAATATGATACTTAGTGCCACTGATATTGTGTTTGCGCATTTTTTAAGCACATGGGGGGATATGTCATCAGGACCTGTAGCTTTATGAACATCTAAATCCATCAGCGCTTTGCATACCTCTGTGGCTGTAAGGTTGATGTTCTCTAATACCGGCCCTTGAGCTTCTATCACTGCAATCTGAGGGGGTGGGGTATTTTCTACTGTAAATACTGACTGAAACTCCTTGTTCAATTCTTTGCAGATCTCTTCGTCCGTCTCTGTGATGCTTCCATCCGCTCTCTTTAGCCTTAAAACCTGTTCTTTTACCTTCAGTTTTCCTCTGATAAAGCTGTGGAAAAGCTTGGGATTTTCTTTAGCCTTCCTGGTGATGTCCCTCTCATAATCTTTCTCTGCCTCTCTCCTTTTACTTAGGTAGTCGTTTCTTGCTCTTTTGTAGGTTTGCCAGGCATTTATGTTTTTTCTCCTCCTATACCTTTTCCAGCATTTGTCTCTCCACTCCTTAGCTCTTTTACACCCATTATCGAACCATTTCTCTCTGGCATGAATTACACCTACTTTGGTGACAGGTATGCAGCAATCTACTATCTTCCCATATTTCTCACAAAAGATGTCATACATTTCTTGTACAGATTTGTTGTAAAATAAGGTTCTCCAGTCAATAACTGCAAAAAGCTCATTCATTTTGATGTAATCTCCTTTCTGATAGTTCCTCCTCATGTCCTCAGTGCCTCTACTCTCAGGAAGAATGTCTTCAATGATATACTCCATCAACAACACACAGTGGTCACTCTTTCCAATTGGTGGTTCATACTCAATATTTTCAATATCCAACACATTATCTGTGAACACCAGATCAAGTAGTGATGGCTCATCCCCACCCCTGGCTCTTGTTGGTTCCATTACATGTTGGTGTAGGAAATTCCCTTGTACGCAATCTAGGAATCTTGCCCCAAAGGAGTCCTCACCACTGTGTGGGTCAAGATTTATCCAATCTATCTCTTTATGATTAAAGTCTCCCATAATCAAAATCCTACATTTTTTCTCCCGCGCCATGTTAACAACTGAGTTTATGACTTCAATCGTACCTATATGACTTTCCTCATAAATTTCAAGCCTATTTTGGTTCCTTGGTGGGTTGTATACAACAGTTATTATAATGCTCTCTGACCCAGTATTTATGCGAGCAACAAGAAATTCCCTGAACTCACTTTCTATAGCCAAGTTTATCTCTTCAACTTGAATCCTCTCACTTATGAGCAGTGCTATCCCTCCACCAGTCCTCTCAGATCTTTCGACCCTTAGTATTCTGAAGCCCTTAGGAAAAACTGTGACACTGTTTATGTCCTCACTCAACTTAGTCTCTGTAATTGCTACTATATCTGCCTTACTGTTGTGAATTCTATCTTTTAATTCTACTGCCTTACCAGCTAATCCATCAGCATTTGTGTATAACAATCTTAATGAGGCCCCATCCCCTGATCTTCTGTCATTATCTTCTTTATCTCCCCTTTGTCTGGAAGTATTCCGTAACGAAAATTTTTCTTCTCTTCTTCATTTCTTTCATCATTTAACCTTCTTGCCTCTTGCAACAAGTTTTTGATCTTTCCCATCTCTTCCTGTGTGTGGTGTGTGTGTGTGTGTGTGTGTGTGTGTGTGTGTGTGTGTGTGTGTGTGTGTGTGTGTGTGGTGTGTGTGTGTCAGTTTTTCAGCCTAACTGACACTTAATGCATATTTCTTTAGCATTATGCATGCATTTTGCATATGCCACTTCTTCACATAGCGAATTCAAATGATCAACCATCTTTCAGTAAAAAGGTAAAATTTTACATCCATGTACGAAGTTTCAACTTGTGAACTTGCGACCCTATAGCTGGCCGTGTCAAAGAATCACTCCTAATCAACTCTGTCAATGCCATAGAGGTATTCAGAAATTGTTAACATTACCTTCCATTTTTCTTCTGGCTTTTAGTGACGGTAACTCAAACTCTTTCAACCCTTTTCAAAATTGAGATTTTGTACTATTAGTACCAACTTTGTAGCATGTCCACGAATGATCCCCAGTTTATTAACATTTCTATTAATTATGTATTCCAGAGAGTGTTCGGTGTGTGTGTTTCTTTTTTAAGAAAAAAAAGTTAAAATAAAAGATATATATATATATATATATATATATATATATATATATATATATATATATATATATATATATATATATATATATATATATATATATATATATATATATATATATATCCAATCTCTGGGGGAGAAAAGCAGCTCAAGTCAGTGTCTGAATAAATGACGAAGTTTGGTGTCAAGAAGGGTATTTGGCTTAAAAACTCTGAGCTAAAACCAACACTAGTCACAAAGAGGAGAGTGAGACACATCGTCTTCATATTAATACGAAAAAAGCTACTGAGAGAGAGTAATAAATAGTATTATTATTATTATTATTATTATTATTATTATTATTATTAGTAGTAGTAGTAGTAGTAGTAGTAGTAGTAGTAGTAGTAGTAGTAGTAGTAGTAGTAGTAGTAGTAGTAGTAGTAGCAGCATCGCGTTTTTAATTAATATTTTACCTCTATTCTTCCAGCTTCGAGTCATGGCGATTGAGCGATATAAGGATAGTGAACGAAGGTAGGCATAATTCAGCTCCCATGACCATTCCTGGAGGAGGATGTGGGATACCCGGAGCCAACATGGAGGTACCTTTGGATTATGTCACTGAGCAAGTTGTGCAAGCGATGTACGGGGAAACAGGTATGAAATTACTGGCATTTAGTCATTATTTGTATGTATATATATATATATATATATATATATATATATATATATATATATATATATATATATATATATATATAGTTTTGTCTTGAAATTTGTATTCCAAGCGATTCATATCTTCCGATACAGGTCGAGTTATGGCAGCTGAATGGCTTAAATACAGGTATGGTGTTTATGAGGAACATGGATACCCTGGTGATTCCCTGTATCCCCATGCTTACCTGGATGTCAGCAGTAATCAGACACGGCCCACAGGCTGCACGAACCATGAGGTTCTAGAAGGCACGTGGAAAAACAGGTAATAGAGAAAAGCTATATGTTTGTGTGTGCATGAGCGTGTGAGCTTATATATATATATATATATATATATATATATATATATATATATATATATATATATATATATATATATATATATATATAGAGAGAGAGAGAGAGAGAGAGAGAGAGTGCTGGTGCAAGCACGTGTGCTTGAAAGCATACTTGTCTGCAAGCGGACGTTCATACGCGCTGCGCCCATTCGTGCGTGCATGCGCGCGTTTTACCTATTTACTGTATTTACTTTTATCTATATTTTTACATTATATCATCCATTTACCTTATTTTATTTACTCATTGTTCATTTAAACAATTTACGTTTTCACACCATATGAGGGAAGACACTATCTTCTCCTTCTAATACCCTAAGTGGCTTTAGCTACAAATATAACTGAATTCATGTCGTTCTGAATGACACTCTAAGATTAAATTTTAATTTATATTACTGAAAAATTACTCTAAAACAACTAAAGCTTACGATAATTAACATGTAATGAAATATGATATTGATTAGTTTTTAAACAGCTTGTAAATTATAAATTAAGAATTACCTTTTAGCAATGGGCAACCGTGTGACGTCACGACGGAAGATGGCGGATTGGATCCGGGGTGCAGGTTTACTATAGATGACACTACGAGTGATTATTCAATTATGTATATTACACATACGAGTATACCTGGGGTAAGTCCCTCATATACTTATACATGTATACATATATATCTACATACACACACAGACGCACACATATGTATATCTTCAGTCACTTTTTTCATCAGACTTTAATTCATAAATCAGTCTACGGAGACAATGTCTAAATTCGCAGATGTATAAGTGTAGAAATGTCCAAATGTCTAACAGCAAAAGCGCAGTAAAGTCTAAATATCAAATTGGATAAGCGCAGTAACGTCGAAATGGCTAACAGCAAATGGAGTGTTATGTCTAAAGGTCTAACATCACAAGCGCAGTTATCAACTTGGAATGTATGATTGCAATAAATGCAATTCAATTACGCAAACTACAAGCATGTATATTTTTACTATAAGCAGCTATGAATACTGACTATGAATGCCATCCATGTGAGTCACCGATATAAACTACAGATATGTATGTTCGGTTTTACGTCACGGACTCCCTTTTCAACCAAGGGCTAGGATGGTTGCCTTCTTGCGAAGGACTTGTTTTGGTAAGTGTAATCGTTACCCTGAGTGTATGCTCTTGCTAACCTCAGACCGTGACGGGGCGCGAACCCTCGACCTGACGCTTCATAGTCGCGGACGCTACCGCTTGAGCCACGGTGACTACTAAAATACAGATATGTATATCTATAGGTAATTACAGGTTACACATGTATGTGATGCAGCTACGCATGATCCAGCAATACCCACACGTCATAATATTTTATGTAATGGAAAGAGCATCTGGGACATCATCATGCAACACGCTGACTTCGCAGGTAAGGAGGCTACTAAAGAATACTAGAAATAACGCGGGTATTTATAGCCAAAGCAAGGGGGCGGGGCTTATGATAATAAGGGCTTTAGCAATGTAGGTGACATGAAAAATAACTTTTTGGATATTAAATGAGATTAATTATTGGACGGCAAGAACTTTTAGGGCTTTAGTGGTCCATGCCCTAAATTCTTTGAGTGCAAAGATGCATTGTCAGTTTGCTGTAGTTTCGAATCCTGGTCAGGAGCATTATGTTTCAGTGTTTGAACATCCGAAAATATTTCCATTTAGATTATTCATCCATATATATGGCTCCATTCTTCCATGTAAAGGAGGTGGCCGCAAAAAAAAAAAAACAAAAAAAAAAACTCACCATGATCTACACATACCTCAACTACTCCTCTTAGTTCCTTGGGGATCTAATAGAAGCAATCTGGATAATACATAAGTGTATATATATATATATATATATATATATATATATATATATATATATATATATATATATATATATATATATATATATATATATATATATATGTGTGTGTGTGTGTGTGTGTGTGTGTGTGTGTGTGTGTGTGTGTGTGTGCGTGTGTGTGTGTGTGTGTGTGTGTGTGTGTGTGTGTGTGTGTGTGTGTGTGTGTGTGTGTGTGTGTGTGTGTGTGCTTTATGCACACAGATGGGTTATCAATATGCTGTACGTTCGGGACTGATCAAGGGCAGTTATATGTAAATATAAACACATACACCTTAAGTGTCATTAATTGTATTCATTATTTTCCTTTAACAGATGGTAATAACCCAGCAGACGAGAGCAAACCAGACACAACTCCATCTTTTACTATTGCAATGCCATCTCAGCCAGCACTCTATCTAATAATAGATGATAATTGTGGACAAAAGGTAAAGGAAAACACGTGTGGGTATGTGTGTGCGCACGCATGTGTGCGTGTGATTACCTAATTGTGATTACCTAATTGTGTTTACGGGAAAGAGCCCAAAGCTCGTATCTTCCCGTCTCCTGATCGGTTCCATTTTTAGACTTAGTGATACTTATCATACCTGTCCTTAAAACTATGGATTGAGATAGCATTAACTACCTCCTCGCTTAGCGAATTCCAATTATCAACTACTCTTACACTGAAAAAGTATTTCCTTACATCCTGCAAACAAGTTTTCTTACGAAGCTTCAAACTATGACCTCTAGTTCTAGAGCCAGCCATATCGAAATATCGATCCCTATCCACTCTATCATAACCATGAAGGAATTTAAAGACTGTCACCATATCCCCCCTTACTCTTCTAGCTTCGAGTGATGGCAAGTCTAATTCCCTCAGCCTCTCATCATAACCGAGATTGCGTATTTCTGGCACCAGTTTCGTGGCATGTCTTTGAACTTTTTCAAGCTTAGCTATGTGCTTTTTCAAGTGCAGATTCCAAAAGGGGGCTGCATATTCGAGTTTTGGCCTCACATAGGTTACATAAATATTCCTGAACATTTCCTTGTCCATGTGCCTGAAGGCTACCCTTACATTTGATAAGAATGCATATGCTGCCCTTACTATGCCATTTATATGTATTTCTGGAGACAAATCTGCCAGTATGTTTACTTCTAGATCTCTCTCATTTTCTGTCTCTTGAAGTTGTACTCCAGCCACCGAGTAGTCAAGCTTGGGCCTTCTTGCACTTGTACCCATTCTCATTACCTTACATTTTGAGGTATTGAATTTCATTAGCCACTTTTCTGACCACTCATGCAGATTATTTAGATCCTCCTGAAGTTCTCTACCATTGTTCTCGTTTTTTACTTTCTTCACAATCTTTGCATCATCTGCAAACATATTCATGAATGAATTTACAGACTCTGGTAGGTCATTTACATATACAAGGAACAAAAGTGGCCCTAAAACTGAACCCTGTGGAACTCCACTACTAACTCTTCTCCATTCAGACACTGAGTGTCTTACTCTAACCCTCTGTTCCCTTCCTTCTAAGTAAGTTTTTATCCATTCCAAGACATTTCCACCTATTCTAGCCATTGATTGCAGCTTCCTAATAAGTCTCCCATGTGGAACAGTGTCAAACGCTTTCTGGAAGTCTAGGAATATGCAATCTGCCCAGCCCTCACTTTCCTGTAAGATTTGGCTTACCTCATCATAAAATTCTAATAAGTTTGTTACTGTTGATCTTCCTTCTCTGAAGCCATGTTGCCTCACTGACAAAAAGTTGAAGGATTCCAAGTGAAGAGAGATATGTTTCCTTAGTAGTTTCTCCATAACTTTGCAAACTATGCTGGTCAAGGAAACTGGTCTATAGTTCAGAGCCGTATCCCTCCTTCCCTTTTTGAAGATAGGTATCACATTTGCTTGTTTCCAGCATCTTGGAATCTCCCCCGACTCCAGTGACTCCTTAAATATGATACTTAGTGCCACTGATATTGTGTTTGCGCATTTTTAAGCACATGAGGGGATATGTCATCAGGACCTGTAGCTTTATGAACATCTAAATCCATCAGCGCTTTGCATACCTCTGTGGCTGTAAGGTTGATGTTCTCTAATACCGGCCCTTGAGCTTCTATCACTGCAATCTGAGGGGGTGGGGTATTTTCTACTGTAAATACTGACTGAAACTCCTTGTTCAATTCTTTGCAGATCTCTTCGTCCGTCTCAGTGATGCTTCCATCCGCTCTCTTTAGCCTTAAAACCTATTCTTTTACCTTCAGTTTTCCTCTGATAAAGCTGTGGAAAAGCTTGGGATTTTCTTTAGCCTTCCTGGTGATGTCCCTCTCATAATCTCTCTCTGCCTCTCTCCTTTTACTTAGGTAGTCATTTCTTGCTCTTTTGTAGGTTTGCCAGGCATTTATGTTTTTTCTCCTCCTATACCTTTTCCAGCATTTGTCTCTCCACTCCTTAGCTCTTTTACACCCATTATCGAACCATTTCTCTCTGGCATGAATTACACCTACTTTGGTGACAGGTATGCAGCAATCTACTATCTTTCCATATTTCTCACAAAATATTTCATACATTTCTTGTACAGATTTGTTGTAAAATAAGGTTCTCCAGTCAATAACTGCAAAAAGCAGCTTGTGTGTGTGTGTGTGTGTGTGTGTGTGTGACTTTAGACGATGACAGAGGAAAAGAAGCAGAAAAAACACGATTAATTCCAATGATGATTAACAAACATTTGAAGTGTATAATTTGTGTGAATGTATGTGTGTAAGAATGAATTAGTGCAATTGCATATGAATGTGCATTTTCCAATTTGCAATATTTACATGTGCGTGTATATGTCTGTATGTGGGAGTGCATGTATAAGTGTCCGCGTCTCTTTGGTGGGAACAAGATATATATATATATATATATATATATATATATATATATATATATATATATATATATATATATATATATATTCAAATAAGCATATTACCATATGCGAAAACATGAATAATTTTTACAGAGACTGGGATTTGAACCTAGGACACATAGTTACTGTGCCAAGGTGCTACCAACTACACCACAGAAGGTCTAAAAGGGACACAAACCTTACAGCTATATCTGCTATAGTAGGAATGAACTTACTCTATCTGAATGCCACTCTGTTCATTTTACAGTTTCCCCCAACCTCACTAGTGGCTTCGTTTTCGCATTTATTTCAAATCTCAATATCATTTGGGAAATAATCAAATAAGCACATTACCATATGTGAAAACATGAATAATATTTACCCAAACCGAGGTAATGTGCTTATTTGATTATTGTTGGTCCCAAATGAGACTGAGATTTAAATTAAATGCGAAAACGAAGCCACGAGTGAGGTTAGGGAAAACTGTAATATGAACAGATTGGCATTCAGATAGAATGCGTTCATTCCTAGTATAGCAGATAAAGCTGTAAGATTCGTCTCCCTTTTAGACCTTCTATGGTGTAATTGGTAGCGCCTTGGCACAGTAATTATGTGTCCTAGGTTCAAGTCCCGGTCGGGATAAAAATTATTTATGTTTTCACATATGTTAACATGCTTATTTTATTATTGTTGGTCCCAACTGAAATTGAGATTTGAATTGAATGCGAGAACGAAGCCACGAGTGAGGTTTGTGGGAAACTGTAATATAAGCAGAGTGGCATTTAAATAGAATGCATTCATTCCTAGTATAGCAGATATAGCTGTAAGGTACGCTTCCATTTTAGATCTTCTGTGGTGTAGTTGGTAGCGCTTTGGCACAGTAATTATGTGTCCTAGGTTCAAGTCCTGGTCGGAGTATAAATTATTCATATATATTATATATATATATATATATATATATATATATATATATATATATATATATATATATATATATATATATATATAGAGAGAGAGAGAGAGAGAGAGAGAGAGAGAGAGAGAGAGAGAGAGAGAGAGAGAGAGAGAGAGAGAGAGAGAGAGAGAGAGAGAGAGAGAGAGAGAGAGAGAGAGAGAGAGAGAGAGAGAGAGAGAGAGAGAGAGAGAGAGAGAGAGAGAGAGAGAGAGAGAGAGAATCACACCATCTGTATTTTGAAAACGATTCTCTGTTCTAGTTTGTAGCACATTTCTAAGTAGAATAAATTTCGAAAATGGAGGTGTTGGTACCAAAATTTGTCCTACGCTTGCCACAGCCTCTCTTGACAAAATGCTTGAGTACAGCCTTTGATGATTAATATTACATAAAAGCATTGTAAGTTCAGGAGGTCTTACCCCTTGAGAATGACGTTTATAACACCTGTAAAATGGCTTGTAGACTGTAGGCCTGACATACTGAGGTCGATATGTCCCCTTTCATCCTAGCATTTCTTCACCATGATGGATGATCTTACATGGATACATTGTCAGTTCTGCAGTTTTTAAAAGGAGTTAAAAATAGAACAACATGATTTGTGGGTTGTAGAACCGACACCCTGAAGTTAATTTGTCCCTTCTCCAACTCCATCTTGCTCCACGACGACAGGACTGACTCAGAGCAGAGTATTCATCTTTTATACAACTAGATATTATGACAGGAACAGTTAATAAAAAATAAGATTTTTGTCTCTGTGTTTCAATAACAGGCAGGTGGTGAAGGTACAGAATGTCCAGCTAAAGCAGTGTACACTCATCTAAAAGAAACCGTAAGAACATTGCTGACTTCCAGCACCACCCTACCCAGGATGGCTCTGAGGAAATACTTCTACGGATTTTCGGGTGCGTTTAATAACAAAGATCCACTGCTGCCCTTGGACGAAATTGACGTAGATAACTTCATGGATTTCTTTCCAACGTTGGAGTTGGAGAGACATGACAACATAACGAGTCCAGAGTTGGCTCTGACGAAGGCACTTGATGATATCGCCACTTCGGATTTTGAGGGCCAAGTTGACATTTTCTTAGTTCAGATGATCTATACAGAGGAAGATGGCACTGAGTATCCAGAGCTACTTCTGGAAGAGGTCTCAGTGACTGGAGTTTTATATGGAGACACAGGGTATAATCCCTGGATGCAAGAACTTACACAGCAAACACAAGGTATGTTTATCTTTTACTAACATTAGCAGCATTTAACACGTTGTTTGTGTTGAGCACTATTTTTCTGCATAGAGGAACTTACGAAGCAAACAAGCAGTATACTTGTCTTGGACTAGCAAATGCAGTATTCTACACTTTTTTTTCTGAATGTAGGAACAAGTTCTTATTTCTTCTTCTTCTTCTTCTTCTTCTTCTTCTTCTTCTTCTTCTTCTTCTTCTTCTTCTTCTTCTTCTTCTTCTTTTTCTTCTTCTTCTTCTTCAAACAAAAGTAGTACAGTATTCCATTCTTTGTTTAAGCCATGCCCTATTTTTCTCGATGTAAGATATTCCACAACAACAACAAATGATATATATGTTTAATAAAGAGCAACTGAAGCATTCAGAACTTTGTTTATGCTGGGCCTTATTTTAAAAAATGAAAAAAAATGTAAGTTTATCTTTTACTAACATATTTGGGGTTTCAACACGGTCCATGTCGTGCTCTATTATCAAAATACTAATAAAATTACCCAAATTTGCATTTTTCTTGAAAGCAAATTAATTATCAAGGTAACAGTTTATATTTTATTTATAACATGGCCACCTGTCAAAAATGAATGACTTTAATTTACATATCTTGACAGTTCGATGTTAAGTCTTTTTTTCAGTTACGGTTCTCTTTCTATGCCTACATCAACACCAAATACTCTTGGATATTCGTTACAAAAGTATTATTAGCCTTTCACATCTGCCAACTCACAATACTCCCCATCTCTGTTTCTCCATGTGCAAGGCCCGATGAGGGTAATTTTTTTTTTTTTGGGGGGCCCGTACTGGTGTTACAATCATAAAAACTGCATCGCAAACACACTATTCATAAAATATAGAAATACAGTACTCTAAAGAATATTAAATATCTTGAAATGTTTTTATAATAAACATTGCAAAATGTTAGCATTATTGCATTACACAAAAATAACAAATTACAAGTTTATAAATTTGCTTTTATAAACGAGATTTTATTTTCAATTTTATAAAGGTATGTTTCTTTACCCCTCCCCCCCCCTTTTTTTTGCATAAACTGACTTCTTTTTTTTATGTATATTTTTAGGTAAATTTTTCTTTGACCCAAACCATGATGTATCAGACGTTGATGTGCCCCTGTTGGATCTTATACCGGAATTCCAAATTATAACGGTAAGAAGAAGAAAATTTATAAAACAAGTTATCATAGGATATATATATATATATATATATATATATATATATATATATATATATATATATATATATATATATATACAAACGCACACAGACATACACACAAGCTAGAAGATTGAGGGGGGGATATGGTGACAGTCTTTAAATTCCTTCATGGTTATGATAGAGTGGATAGGGATCGATATTTTGATATAGCAGGCTCTAGAACTAGAGGTCATAGCTTGAAGCTTTGTAAGAAAACTTCTTTGCAGGATGTAAGGAAATACTTTTTCAGTGTAAGAGTAGTTGATAACTGGAATTCGCTAAGCGAGGAGGTAGTTAACACTATCTCAATCCATAGTTTTAAGGACATGTATGATAAGTATCACTAACTATAAAATGGAACCGATCAGGAGACGGGAAGATACAAGCTTTGGGCTCTTTCCTGTAAACACAATTAGGTAAATACACACACAGTGTAAAATTAGTTGATAATTGGAATTCGCTAAGCGATGAATTAGTTAATGCTACCACAATCCATAGTTTTAAGGAAAAGTATGATAAGTATCACTAAGTACAGAATAGAACCGATCAGGAGATGAGAAGTTACGAGCTTGGGGCTCTTCCCAGTAAGCACAATTAGGTAATTACACAAACACACACACACACACACACACACACACACACACACACACACACACACACACACAAGATGCCCAGTCCTGCTAATGCTAGAAATGAGTTTAGAACTGTAACAAGGGATGGGAAGTGGCAGAGTTTCAACATATTTTGCCTAACTTTGCAATTTCTTACCAGTTTTTTGAGACATGACTAAATTAATAGATATTTTTTTCAGACAGTTTTTCTTTTTATTCTATCTAATCAAATAATTTTATTACCTAAAGCAGATTGTAATATTTATTGCTCATGAATTGGGGTCACTTCTTCTTCTACTACTGCTGCTACTACTACTACTACTACTACTACTACTACTACTACTACTAATAATAATAATAATAATAATAATAATAATAATAATAATAATAATAATAATAATAATAATAATAATAATAATAATAATATAAATATCATTAATATTATTATTATCATCCTTATTATTATTATTATTATTATTATTATTATTATTATTATTATTATTATTATTTTCGTTACAGTTATTACAAGTCGACACATTACTCGACACGGAAATGGTTTTTGAAGTCTACGTCGATTCTGGAATAGGAATCGACACTACTTTTACGGTGGAATTTACGGAATCCGGAGGCGAGGTCACCCTTACGGATTCGATTGGAACAGACGTGCCCGCAGAGCTGCCCTCTACGGTTGTACCGGATGCGGTCGAAGGAAAATGGAGGTAATATGCAATAAACATAGTATAAGAAGTAATAATAATAATAATAATAATAATAATAATAATAATAATAATAATAATAATAATAATAATAATAATAATAATAGTAATAATGATAACAATAATAATAATAATAATAATAACGATAATGATAATAATAATAATAATAATAATTATAATAATAATAATAATAATAATAATAATAATAAACAAAAAGAGGAAAGAGAAGATGCAAAGTACTAGTGGCCGTTTCCTTACTTTAACAATACATAAATAATTTTTATTACTACCTGTTAACATACATAAATATACATGCATGCATACATACATGTATACATACATATTTACACCATAAGTGAATGCAAGAATGCATGTTCTAATGTAGGTAAGTATGTGCAAGTATGAATACACACATAATGTATATTCATACATACAAATATACAAACACATCAGTAGGCGTGACCCGCGTACTATTAGTAGCTTGGTCCATAGAACAGCCGCCCGTTGCAATACTACAACTGAAGGCTTTGGACTAAAATAGGGCTGGTCAGGACAGCTCAGTGTCAAGTTTTCCTTCAGTTATGGTTCTTTTCCTATGTCTACATCTACACACAATATTCCGGAGTATTTGTTACACATCTCTTACTATCTTTGCACATCTTACAAGTCACAACACTCCCAATCTCTGTACCTCTTTATATTTTCTGGTTTTCTTGGTGCCCGGGCCAGATGAAGGCATTTTTCTTTTTCCATCCCGATGTCGCGCATATAAAAATTTTTGTCATTTATATAATGAAATGTTTTATAAAAAATAAATAATTTACACACACATACACACACACACACACATAATCCTCACAATGTATACTTCATTAAATATAAAAATTAATTTGTATCTATGCATTTAAATGTAATTATACACCTATAAAAATGAATGACTAGATGTGTGATAATCATATTAAATATTATATTCTCTTACAGCCTGACCATAAAAAACACAAATAATGGCATGGCCTCTATTTACGTGACCTCTAGACCACGCCCAGATACTGACCAAATCGAAGTTAAAACTTGGACCTCCGCTTCAAGTAATGGCGAGGTCGACCTCAGTGCCAAAGGTTTGGTCTTCTATGTCTCCGTCACGCAAGGCAACATAGCCATCAGGGATCTAGAGGTCACAGTCAGGTATTATCCCGGTGTTGGGGCAGCGACACATTTATCTGTGACCCTCTTAGATGATGGTCTGGGAAGTAAGTGTTAAGGGTGTTTTAATCATCATTATTATTATTATTATTATTATTATTATTATTATTATTATTATTATTATTATTATAGGTGGTAGTAGTAGTAGTAGTAGTAGTAGTAGTAGTAGTAGTAGTAGTAGTAGTAGTAGTAGTAGTAGTAGTAGTTCAATAATAATAATAATTATCTTAATCATCATCATCATCATCATCATCATCATCATCATCATCATTATTATTATTATTATTATTATTATTATTATTATTATTATTATTATTATTAATAATAATAATCATTATTATTATTATTATTATTATCACCATTATTATTATTATTATTATTATTATTATTATTATTATTATTATTATTATTATGATGATGATGATGATAATAATAATGATGATAATGAAAGGTTAGAAAAATGGTGGAATACTTCTGTAGCTCTTATATATAGATATCTATTACCTATCTCTTTGCCAATCTATCTATTTGCCAGTCTATCTATTCATATATCTTTCTATCCCTTTAATTACTTTTTTATATATTTTTCCAATCTTTTATACAGATCCAGATGTACAGAAAAACGATGGAATATATTCGGCTTATGTCACAGACTTTGGTTCAGATGCGGATGAAAAGACGATATTTTTTGCTGACGTTTCAGTAACTGTTGCATCACCTCCTCTCTCTCCACCCCAAAGAATCCAGTTAGAAGAAGCCAATGAGAAGAATATTATGTACTTAACAAACGACTATACAAAGATATTACCGCAAGATCCTTGTAAGTAATAACACTACTATACTGAGGTTAGTAAGGGCATACACTCAGGGTAACGATTACATCTGCCAAAACAAGTCCTTCGCAAGATGGCAACCGTCCTAGCCCTTAGTAAAAAAAGGGAGGTCGTGACGTAAAACCGAATCCATCCATCACTTACATACTACTATATACAACACCCACAGTCCTCCTGGCAAGGAGGGTGACGGAGTCAGAGCACAGACTCATTTAACAAGATAATTTTATAAAACGACCAAAAAATTTCTTAAAAATCTCATAGAAATAGTTATATGACATAAAATATCAAAATAAATTTTATAAACAACCAATCGCAAAAGATAATGTCAGTGAAAAATAAAGGGAGCGCGGTAGCTCAGTGGTAGAGCGCGCGACTCGGGGGTCGTTAGGAAGGGCATCCCGCCTTCATTCCCAAGCTTCAACTTGTGTCCACCCTCAATCGAATAGGCACCGACTGACGCAAGACAGTAAAATAAATTCATTGTGTTCCGGTTTTATGTTCCGGTTTTACGTCACGGACTCCCTTATCAACCAAGGGCTAAGACGGTTGCCTTCTTGCGAAGGACTTGTTTTGGCAGATGTAATCCTTACGCTGAGTGCATGCCTTTGCTAACCTCAGACCGTGACGGGGCGCGAACCCTCTACCTGACGCCTCAGAGTCGGAGACGCTACCGACTGAGCCACGGCGACTACTAAAACAAATTTATTGTATTATGAGAAAAACTTCAAAACTGTCTATTAATGGAACTTTAAAGGTAAAGTCTTTGGCATAGAGCTAGCGCGGTGGTTGGACCGGTGATCGTACTCATCGCGGAGCGTTAGGAGGGCATCCAACCTGCCTCCGTTCACCTCAAAATGGGGATTAATATTAAAAAGATAATACAGTTTTATTTATTTTAGTAGTCTCCGTGGCAAAATGGTAGCGTCCGCGACTCTGAGGCGGCAGGTCGAGGTTCGCGTCCCGTCACGGACTGAGGTTAGTAAGGGCATACACTCAGGGTAACGATTACATCCGCCAAAACAAGTCCTTCGTAAGAAGGCAACCGTCCTAGCCCTTAGTAGAAAAGGGAGTACGTGACGTAAAACCGGAACAGAACAGCTTTAATGATAGTCTTACTAGATAACAAATTCCAGAATTCTAGATAACAATCATATAATTCCTCTATATGTAAAGGTTTACAGTCACATTCCGAGACAGGAGCTATATCTCACAAGATATTCGTCATAATATAAAGTTAGGTTTGGTTAGGTTAGTTGACAATTGAAATTAGTGAGTTTTACTTGTTTTGGATATTTGCTCAGTATTGTGATTTCGTTCCGCTCGTAAGTTTTTATTATTTTTTTTTTTACAATTAGTCCTCATTAGTGATAGATGGATGCAAACAGGTCGAAGCTATGGGGATGATTATTGTTAGATGCACTTCCTAACGTCCGGTGGTGGAAATGAACCTGCATTTGTCAAACTCGTCAATCGTGAGCTCCACCACTGAACTAACGCGATGCTCACTTCAGATGTTAAGTTGACGAAACATTGAAAAAATAATCTATAATTTTAATAATAATTTTGATTATCAACTAGCTTCGTAACTGGGGGTGAACTAATTTACTAAAGAAAAACTAACCCAAAACTAATTTGACATTATAATGACATTCAGGATATTTATTCTTAACTGAAAGAAAATTATCTATATTAAAAATATTATTATTAACTCTTTTCTTAACTGAGGTAATATTAACTCTATTCTTAACCGAGGGTGAGTTAATCCCACTGACCTAATTAACCTAACCTGATATAATAAATTCCATGAGATTTCTTCTCCTAACTAGAGATGAACTAATCTAACTTGATCAAACCTAGCCAAAAAATTAATATTAACTCTTTTCTTAACTGAGGGAATATTAACTCTATTCTTAACCGGGGGTGAGTTAATCCCACTAACCAGATTAACCTAACCAGATATAGTAAATTTCAAGAGATTTCTCTTCCTAACTAGAGGTGAACTAACCTAACTTGATCAAACCTAGCCTAATTTCATTATAAATTTCATGAGATTTTTTCCCTAACTGGGGGTGTATTGGAGGGGGGTAAGAATACTTCCTCCGTGTTCCCCTGCATGTCGTAAAAGTCGACTAAATGGGGCAGAGCGAGGGGGCTTGGAATCCCCTCCTCTGTATTTAATTCCCACAAAAAGTCAAAGCATTATCTTTGACTCAGCCACCCTCCTTATAAGGGGGAATATGGCTTTGGCATATGGATGGGGGTGTGAAAGTACACATTTATCCTATCTAATATTCTAAATAACATTCATGGCCGCCGTGGCCGAGTGGCAACGTTCACGACTTTGATTCGTCAGGTCGTGGGTTCGAGGCCCACCACGGTTGGAGGTTAGAAAGGGCATTCACTCAGGAAAGGGCCGCACTTGCTAAAAACCAAAGTCCTTCGCAAGAGGGCACCGTCCAAGCCCTAAACAGAAAAGAGGGTCTTGACATAAAACCGATCACAAATTTGTAAATAACATTCATGTAAAGTTTCTTTTGAACGACTGATTCTTCCAGTTGCAGTGGAGCCTTGTTGTGGTTCGGTGGCACCAGATGCCATACCAGTTGCAGTGAGCAGAGGTCTAAAGGGTGCCACTTCGGTTGTTATACTGAATGGCCCTGGAAACAATCCTTATGATCCAGTAAGTTTTCAACTCTTCTACAGAAGCTGTTAGTAGTATGGTGTATGAAAAGTCTTTTATTATTATTATTATTATTATTATTATTATTATTATTATTATTATTATTATTATTATTATTATTATTATTATTATTATCATTATTATTATTATTATCATAATGAATTTAACTGAGACGAAGAAAAGTAGTAGTAGTAGTCGTAGTAATAGTAATAGTAGCAGCAGCATAATTATGAATATACGGTACTTTATTGGATAATTATCATTACCATTATCATAATTAAATTTAATTACACCCACTTCAGCCTCCTAGTCAGGTGACAGGCGCCGCTGTTTCAAACACAGATCAAGATGGTCCTCTCATACAGGCCGGAACAGTACTAGTCTCATTGAGCTGGAAAGCCCCAGGCAAAGATTTCACGGCAGGGACAGGTAAGGTATTAATAAAAACACACACATACATATACGAACGCATGCACATACACACATAAAACAGGTACGAGACACACAGGTGGAGAGAGAGAGAGAGAGAGAGAGAGAGAGAGAGAGAGAGAGAGAGAGAGAGAGAGAGAGAGAGAGAGAGAGAGAGAGAGAGAGAGAGAGAGTCATTTTAATCAATAATTCAATAAAATACAATGGGAAACATTATATATATATATATATATATATATATATATATATATATATATATATATATATATATATATATATATATATATATATATATCAGAGTAAAGTATTATCATTGAAGCTACAAAACTCTGTATTATAAAATATGATAAAAATTTCTTAAATTTTATTCATTCAATTCAAAAGTGAAACAAATTTGACGTGTAATTTTATCTATTGATTGAAGTAAAAAAAAAAAAAACGTTTTTTTTCTTTACAACAGTCACCGGTTACGAAATATGGTACAGCGAATCCAAAACCCAAATTGTAAATGATTTTACCTCATGTACCCTGATACAAGATGACGAATATGAAGGAGGTAAAGAAAATTACTTATACAATGTTCTTTTTCTTTATGTCTATGCCGCACCCCACTTTCAAATCAAGTCTCCAATTGGCTGACAAGCGCGGCGTAAGAAAAGGCTTCATCTGTGATTGGAGAATAAGCATCAAAGTGGGTGGAGCTAAGGAAGAGAGGGGAGAAATAAATGAATATGTCTTACAGTGATTTGAAAAACAGTTTTGAATAATTATAAAGATAAAGGATAAAATTTTATGGCACTGACGAATAATGAGGATGATTTTTTTAACATTCTCTTTTCTTCAGGTAAGCCAGTGCCTGGTGCATACGGATCTGAGCAGACAGTTACCATCAGACTCCCGAAGAAAGTAGAAGAGGATGCTCAGTATTATTTAGTGGTTGTTGGCCTTGATGGTGTTCAGAGAGTAAGTGAGTTTTATTTGAAATAATCATAAATATCAATTAACCTGAAGCAGTACGTTATTTTTATTGGACTATAAGATCTGTTATGATAACGTAAGACTGATTATCATGCATAAACAATATGGCTAGTTCATTGACAAGGTTGAAAATGAGAAAAAAATGCATAATATTCACATGATTATGACTGGACTGTGGTAATCCATATTCTGATTTGATGTCGCGTTCTGGACATAGTAGTTGTAGTATAGTATGACAAGTTGCTAAATTTCCATAAACGCAAATCTTCTTGCATGTGATGAGGTATGAGTTAAACAAGAAATGACGGACATATTTAACTAGTCTGTCATCTGATGCGGTTTTAAGTAAAATAAACAACTAATTATAACTTATCAATTATACACGATATATGGGCTATCCACATGTGTTGCGCATGTACTTTGCTTACTATATAATTGTTATTCCCGATTTGACTTCACATCTATGATTGTTTTAATAAATATTTTTCCACAACAGGGAACTCCAAGTTCACTTGTCAGTGTTATTGCTAGTGCAGGTGTGCCTTTTACGACAGAGCCTACGACATCTTCCTTGCCTTTTACGACAGAGCCTACGACATCTTCCTTGCCTTTTACGACAGAGCCTACGACATCTTCCTTGCCTTTTACGACAGAGCCTACGACATCTTCCTTGCCTTTTACGACAGAGCCTACGACATCTTCCTTGCCTTTTACGACAGAGCCTACGACATTTTCCTTGCCTTTTACGACAGAGCCTACGACATCTTCCTTGCCTTTTACGACAGAGCCTACGACATCTTCCTTGCCTTTTACGACAGAGCCTACGACATCTTCCTTGCCTTTTACGACAGAGCCTACGACATCTTCCTTGCCTTTTACGACAGAGCCTACGACATCTTCCTTGCCTTTTACGACAGAGCCTACGACATCTTCCTTGCCTTTTACGACAAAGCCTACGACATTTTCCTCTACCTCTACTACAGAACATATAACAACAGCCGAAAGCACAACTACCAAATTCACTTCGACGCCTGGGAGCACAATTTCATCGGAAACAGCTACTGTAAAAACAAGTGCAACATTTACAACAGAATCTCAGACCTCTGTGGAATCTTCAAGTGAACAACATTTAACCACGACACAAAGAACGACTGTTTCTACTACAGGTATTACATAACTCCCCACTTTCCAAATTATACCTGAAACCCATCTAATGTATACTATAGCTCCTCCCCCTGCACCAAGGCCCCTCCCACTATTTCCAGTCCTCAGCATCCACTGTAAGATAGGACGTGGTAGTTGGAAAAAGCTCCTCCCATTTGTTGTCAGCTAAGTTGAATGAGAATATAAAACATAATCATCCCTTTTGATTTATTTATATTGAATCTTCGTCTTTTACACTTTCAGAAAATTCTAAAGGAACCGATCCACCGAAAGGTAAGTGAATGTACTGTAAAAAAATATATTAATTAATATTGAAGTAATTTTTACTTATCATTACGTGAAGAGAAGGTTTAGTTTACAGTTTTCTTATGTCAGAGTTTTTTTATTTAAGTATCCTCTTCATATTATTTTCCTGTTATTGAGAATTTATTTTTTTCCAAAGTAAAAGTTACCTGTTTATGAGCATCTTAAGACTTCCATCTATGTGCATATATTTAGTAATCAATCATATATTTTTCTTATTCATATATTTATATAAGTGGTCATTTATTTATCTATTTAAGCAAATATTTATAATTTTATTAATTTATTGATTTGCTTCTTTATTAATTTATGCACAAGTTTATCAATTTATATATATACTTATTTATTTTTTCATTTATTTATCTATAAATTTATTGATTTACCTTCAGAATTTGTGGGTTCTCCCGGCTTCTGGGCGATTATAGGCGTGTCAGCTCTAATTGTTATTCTCGCCATAGCTGTCGGCATTTACTGCCTTGTCAAAAAGAAAAAGAATCAAAGTTTCAGCGGCAGTTCCACGGCTCTCTATCCCAAAGACAACAATAAATTTCAGAGAAATAAATTCGACACAACAGCTTACGATTCTATCAGATTCTCGGACGCCGCCATGAAACCAACAATGGTGACCAAGACGCCGGAAATAGACGCCGAAAAAGGAACGTCGAAGAATGCGTTAAATGGTAATATACAGATGTCAACGACGCCGGAAGTCAAGTCCGGAAAAGAAACGACGCCGGAATCCGACGCTGAAAAAGGAATGCCAACGAATGCAATAAATGGTAATAAACAGACATCAAAGGCGTCGGAAGTACAGACCGGAAAAGGAACGACGCTGGTGTCGGACGTCGAAAAAGGAACATCCGTGAAAATGGTAAATGAGGTGACGCCTCCGGTGGGCATTATTAGCGAGGCTTTGGAAGAAGAAGAAGAAGCATTAGACAGTGACGATGACATTATGACTAGCTTTTAGGAATATTATTATTATTATTATTATTATTATTATTATTATTATTATTATTATTATTATTATTAAAATTATTATTATTATTATTATTATTATTATTATTATTATTATTATTATTATTATTATTATTATTATTATTATTATCATTATTATTTTCGTCTTAAATACATGTATTACAATTATATATATATATAATATATATATATATATATATATATATATATATATATATATATATATATATATATATATATATACATACATATACCTTGGCTGTTTCCCCCTTTAATTGGGGGGTAGCCGACATCAAAAAAGGAAAACAGTTTGGGGAGAAGTTATTCTCCCCTCTACTCCCCTTCTTATATATATATATATATATATATATATATATATATATATATATATATATATATATATATATATATATATGTGTGTGTGTGTGTGTGTGTGTGTGTGTGTGTGTGTGTGTGTGTGTGTGTGTGTGTGTGTGTGTGTGCGTGTGTGTGTGTGTGTGTGTGTGTGTGTGTGCGTGTGTGTGTGTGTGTGTGCACGCTCGCACATGCGAACCAGTTACTTTCAAAACTCAAATGCAATACAAAAAAGTTTAAAATTATACACTTTTACAGGATATGAAAATAACAGTATGAAATGCTGTACTTGACACTTATAAAATACAATTAAAACACTTTTTATACACGTATACATAAACAATAGAAATTATGTATAACCATTACAAATGAATATTGATTATATATATACTTTTTTTTAGGGGGGCCTATAAGCGTTTGCTTATATGTGTAATGCTATTCAGAATAAAGTTATCATAGGAGTTTGTTATATATACACGCCCATGAATAGCGTATAAAACTTTTATACATAAATTGCAAATAAAAGATAATCTAAATACACTGGTTTCTTTACTATTGTCCTTACCATTATTATTATTATTATTATTATTATTATTAGTAGTAGTAGTAGTAGTAGTAGTAGTAGTAGTAGTAGTAGTAGTAGTAGTAGTAGTAGTTGTATATATATACATTTATATATATATATATATATATATATATATATATATATATATATATATAATATATATATATACATATATATATATATATATATATATATATATATATATATATATATATATATATACTATATATATAATATATATATATATATATATATATATATATATATATATATATATACATACATATATATACATACATATATATACATACATATATATACATACATACATATATATATATATATATATATATATATAATATATATATATATATATTATATATATATATATATATATATAAGACATGGTAAAATTAACAATATTTTTATAGCACATAATGTCAAAATTAAGAAAAATAAGAAAAACGAGAGAGAGAGAGAGAGAGAGAGAGAGAGAGAGAGAGAGAGAGAGAGAGAGAGAGAGAGAGAGAGAGAGAGAGGAGAGAGAGAGAGAGAGAGAGAGAGAGAGTTTCTTAATCATAAAATCCATTCCATATACAAATGATAACAGAAGTTAAGAGCTTTCCCAGGGGCTGTTGGAAGTATTTCATGATTACCTCTGACCCGAAAATGGCTATTCAACATGCGAGAAAGCTGAAGAGCTCTTGCAGCATGAAGTGGTAAAATTTACTTCGACGTTACATTATTAGCAGCTGCGGCTGTCGGCACTCACCGCATTAAATCCTTGTCCACTTACCCTATAGATGACCCAAGCTAAGAGGAGTGATCGAGGTATATTAACTTCTGGTAACTGTGTGCTTTGACTCGGCCATCCCCTTACTAGGGGGCTTAGGGCCATAGTTTTTTTTTTATGACTGTGACACCAGGACAGGCTAAATAAAAAATATAAAATAAAACAGCCCTCATAGGGCCTGGGCACGAAGAATACATATAGTAAAGAGAAACAGAGATGGAGAGTGTAATGACTTGTCAGATGTGAAGGGATAATAAAAGATGTGTGATGAATATCCAAGAATATTCAGTGTAGCTGTAGGCATAGAAAAGGAACCGTAACTGAAGGAAGACTTAACATCGAACTGTCCTGGACAGACATATGCATGAGTTCCTTACTAGCGTTAAGGCGTCTCTTGCTTCTTCAGTAGGAAGGAATCCTATTCGGAAAAAATCCAAATTTCAAGTTTATATTATAGCAGTAGTAATATTTCCCTTGATGGTAATAGTGAAATTGGAACCCATTATCTGAACAATGAAATGTGGTCTAGGGTAATGATTTTCAGTGTGAAATGATCAGTTCTGATAAGTCATTTCTGTTGAAAATGAGCGGATTTTATATATACCCGACCCCATATCTATCGAAAATGACCATCAAAATTGATCGTTTAGAACTGATGGGCAATGGAAAAGTATATTCCAATGTCTAAATTCAGTTATTAGAGTAAAGTTTACAATTCCTTGTCCTAACTTTGAGTTTTGCCCCCAAGAACCCTTACCTAACCAAACCAAATCAAACCTAACCAAAATGACCTTTTCAGTGGAATACAGTCATGTCTGAAAATATATTTTTTATATTTATATTACTTTGTTACAATTGTGATCAACCTATTAATAAACCAGCCCCAAAGGGAGCAAATCAGCTCTACTTGATACCGGTCCCAAGTCCGGATTAATGGAAAGGGTAGGAGTCAAAATGGATATCTGGCGCTAAAATTCTAGGCCATAACTAAATACTGTCCATTTAAAATGCTAGCAAGAAACAGCGATCCCATATGAACATGAAAAAGTCTTCCGATAAAGGTTATTTTTGCTATTAGCTTTGTTTATTATTTTCTTAATATTATGACTCACTTTTATTTATATAAAATATGTATATTTATATAAATTTACCTTCTATTACTACTACTACTACTACTACTACTACCACTACTACCTACTTCATCTTTGCTGTGTAAAATACTGATAAAAATGATAAGGAATAACGTCAAAAATTACAAGAGAGAATAATTTTTCAAGGTGATCTTATATCCCAAATCAATTACAAGAACGCGTAAATGCCTTACCCACCTACCTACCTATCTCTAACCCTACCCACCTACCTACCAACCTATTTAACTAAGTAACTACTTCCTACCTACTTGTTTACCTACCTATTTACAAATCTAAATAACTATTTACCTGCCTACTTATCTAAATAACTAGTTAACTAACTACTTATCTAAGTAACTACCTACCTATCTACGTATCTACCTACTTATCTACATATATACAAAACTAACTAACCGCTCATCTATCAGTCCAACTACCCATCAACCTACTTATTCATCCGCTTATCCATCTACTTACTTCCCTACCCTTTCGTACCTTCCTGCCTACCAACTTATCTACCTACCAGGCTACCTAGCCACCAAGTCACCTACCTACCTACCTGTTTAGTTTTGGGTGAATAGATGTACGCATTACCTACATACCTAGCTACCTACCTACCTACCTACCTACCTATCGTCCTCTGAAGGGGTCTATACTTTGATACCTACTTACTTACCTATCTACTAACCTACCTACTCACCTACCTCATTCACTCATTCACTCATTCTCTCCTCGAACACATCCTACACTATTGACATAAGAACAAAATCGAAGATCAACTTACAATAATGTTTTCGCATTGATCCTCTCTCTCTCTCTCTCTCTCTCTCTCTCTCTCTCTCTCTCTCTCTCTCTCTCTCTCTCTCTCTCTCTCTCTCTCTCTCTCTCTCTCTCTTTCTTATTTATTTATCATTATGCAATACATTGGTTATAGTGTACATGCAAAGTGTTAAGAGGAAGAATTGCCACTAGGGGAAGACTTGCCCCTAGGGGAAGAATTGCTCCTAGGGGGAGGATTGCCCCTTCCCATCCCCTTCCCTATCCTACGATTATGCTTTCGAGGTACTGGACGTAAGGGAAGGAGGGGATTCGAACACCTATTATCCATATATCTCCAATCCTGGGAAGTACGTTCAAGATATACGACATGGTTTGCTTGTTCGAATCTGTGCAGTAGTCGTGAGCCTTTGTCTTCGGCTTAGTAAGGCAAGGTTAAAATGAATAGTTTTCATCTCTCTCTCTCTCTCTCTCTCTCTCTCTCTCTCTCTCTCTCTCTCTCTCTCTCTCTCTCTCTCTCTCTCTCTCTCATTATTAATATTATTATTATTATTATTATTATTATTATTATTATTATTATTATTATTATTATTACTATTATTATTATTATTATTATTATTATTATTATTATTATTATTATTATTATTATTATTATTATTATATATTATTATTATTATTATTATCATCATCATCATCATCATCATCATCATCATTATTATTTTAATTTATTATTATTATTATTATTATTATTATTATTATTATTATTATTATTATTCCATCTTTGAAGTAATGAAAAAGTCATAAAATGGTCCCTAGATTTTCCAAAAATTTTCCTCAAATTTAAAAATGTTTCGTCTACTTATTTTATTTAGTTCTCATCATTATCTTTTTTAATCTATAATGGTAAGTAACTTAAGATATGAAAGATATGAACATATTCCATGAACGAAAACTCTTAAATACAGTCATTTAACCTGGGCAAGTCGACAAATATTCTAAATTTTCGCAGGTAAAGAGTGGAACGGCTTATTTCAATACATAAAAAATATATACCCCTGTATACATATGTGTATGTGTGTGCATAAATATGGGCGTTTATGTATGTGCATATATATATATATATATATATATATATATATATATATATATATATATATATATATATATATATATATATATATATATATATATATATATATATATATATATATATATATATATATATAAGCAAATAAATATATATAAATAAATAAATGTAGGAATACCTAATAAAATTATAAATTAATATTAATATTTGATACTTATAAGAAATCTTTCTCAAATTGCATTTCCATGTATTTTTCAGACAGTCTCCATTATATAAAGATCATATATCGACATCCATTATTTTTCAAAGTAAAATTTTTCAGCTTTCAGGAAATAAATAAGTATATATCAATAAATAAATAAATATAAATATATATATATATATATATATATATATATATATATATATATATATATATATATATATATATAAATATATATATATATATATTTTTTTTTTTTTTTTACGTGTTAGCTTCAGGGTAGGCAAAAATAGGTACATTTTCTTAATCAAATACTTAAAGAGAAAACTTTTGTCACCACGTGATTGCTTACTCAGCAAAATTGGATCAGGTGCCAATGTACTTTGGAATATTTGGCATTCCAACGTCAGAGACTTCCAATCTATTCAGTTCGCCACATGCCAAATTTGGAATGTTAAAAGAAGCAGTGAATACCAGTTTCTCAAACCAAGTTATCTATTTATCTATTGAATCACATGACCAGTAGAGCATTCACTAAATTCTATAATATAAAATATTTACCCTTATAAATTATGGACATTTGCTTTAAGCGCACACATACACACACATATATATACTTAATACTCCTGCATTTCAAACTTCCGTGCGTACGCAATGCTTGTAAAAACAGTACCACTGTGGGCTGACAAAATGAATTGTTTGTATTTACCTAATTGCATTTACCTAATTGTGCTCAAGGGAAAGAGCCCTATACTCATAACTCCCCGTCTCCTGATCGGTTTCATTTTACTCACTAACACTTATTATATCTATCCTAAAACTATGGTTGCATTTAGCATTTACTGTTTCCTCACTTAGCGAATTCAAATTATCAACTATTCTTACACTAAAAAAAGTGCTTCGAACATTCAGAGTGGAAGTCTTTTTGAGCAGCTTCAAACAATGATCTCTAGTTTTAGAGCCACCCGTGTCATATCAGTTCCTATCCACTCTGTTAAAGCAATGAAAGAATATAAAAATCGGATACATAAACCCCTCTCTTCCTCCTAGCTTCAAGTGATGGTAAATCTAACTCCCGTACCCTTCCCTCATAACTGAAATAACGTAACACACTCACCAGGTTCGTAGCACGTGTTTGAACTTACTTCAACTTATTTATAAGCTCTTTCAAATGCGGACTCCAGATGGCGCTGGATACTCAAACTTTTGCCTTGAGTCACGTAAATATTTCAGAACTTTTATTTTTTGCCATAAGCCTCAAGGCCACCCTTATGTTAGCTAAAATGGCATATGGTGCTTAAAATAATCCCATTTGAATGCATTTCCATGGACATATCTGCCAACGCATTTATCTTTAAATCTCTTTAGCTCTCCGTCTCTAGTACTCTAGTTCATGCTATTGCATCCACTTTTGCCCATTCTCATTACTTTACTTTTAGAAGTACTGAATCTCATTAACAACATGTCGGATCACTTATGCTGACTATTTACTTCCTGAAGTTCTCTACCATTACTTTAGTTTTTCACACTTTTCAAAATTATTGCATCATCTGCAAACATATTTAACAATGCATTTCCAAGCTGAGGAAAATCATTTACATACTTTAGGGAAAGCGGTAGCCCTAAAACTGATCCCCGTGGACCTAAATACTAGTCTTTCTCCAGTCAGACACTGCATGTCTTACTCTGACCATTCATCTGCAACCTTCCATCTAGATAAGTTTTTTATCCACTGTAACACATTTCCACCTATTCACGACATTACCTGCAGCTCCTCAATCTGAGGTTAGCAAAGGCATGCACTCAGGGTAACGATTACATCTGCCAAAACAAATCATTCGCTAGAAGGCAACCGTCCTAGCCCTTGGTAGAAAAGGGAGTCCGTGACGTAAAACCAGAACAGAACCTGCAGCTTCTTAATAAGTCTCATACGTGGGACTGTATCAAATGTTTTCTGAAAATCTGAGAATATCACAAAGTTTAGTAAGTTTATTTGCGGAGACATGCCTTCTCTGAGGCCATGTTGTCTAACTAACAAAAAGTTATAGGACTTTAAAACGTGTTGTTCAGTATTTTCTCCATAACTACGCAAACTATGCTGGCCAACGAAACAGGCCTATAGTATAGAGCTATTTCTCTCCTTCCCATTTTGAAGACAGGAACCTCCTTCGTTTCCAGCATCCTGGAACCTCCCAATATTCCAGCGACTTCTGAAGTTCAATGAATGGTGCTACTGGTAGTGGTTCAGCACTTTTCTTGAGTACATAAGGGGATATATTGTCAGGCCCTGAGGCAATATGAACATCTAATTATGTGTGTAATTAATATAATTGTAATTACCTAATTGTGTGTGTGTGATTACCAAATTGTGATTACCTAATTGTGTTTACGGGAAAAATGTGTGTGTGTGTGTGTGTGTGTGTGTGTGTGTGTGTGTGTGTGTGTGTGTGTGTGTGTGTGTGTGTAATTATTTTAACTACGATCAGAAATATGGTGAAAGAATGGTGTGACCTCTGAAGATGAGTAGATACATGTACCCGAAAGAACTAAGGCACACACTGCTATTTCTTGTATCCCATTCTTAGTCAAATTAATCACACACACACACACACACACTCACAGAGATGTGTGTGTGTGTGTGTGTGTGTGTGTGTGTGTGTGTGTGTGTGTGTGTGTGTGTGTGTGTGTGTGTGTGTGTTTGACAAATCAGATTGAAAATATTGAACATTAATTGGAGTTTTAAAGAGAGACTTAGTTCCCTTGAGAAAGGCTCAAGTAGTACTGTCCTGTAGCTCTGAATACCAAAAAGGATCTCGTTTATATACTGATTTTCAACTCCATTACCCGTGAAGAGAAATTAGGGGGGTATAGGTATAAACAGACAATATCTATTATTTTCTCTCTCTCTCTCTCTCTCTCTCTCTTTCTCTCTCTCTCTCTCTCTCTCTCTCTCTCTCTCTCTCTCTCTCTCTCTCTCTCTCTCTCTCTCTCTCTCTCTCTCTCTCTCTCTCTCTCTCTCTATCTATCTATCTATCTATCTATCTACTTATCTATCTATCTTTCTATCCATTTATCCATCTGCCTTTCTTTCAGTCTATCTATCTCTCCTTCACTCTCTCTGTCTATTTATCTATTTATCTATCTCATGAAATAAAGTGAATAAAATTAGTGGTTACCAAAGTAATACTAAGTGTCATACTAAAAACAAAAGCAATATTCATAAAAATATAGTAGTAGTAGTAGTAGTAGTAGTAGTAGTAAAACAATACGCAATATAAAAGTATATTTAAAGGTCAAACTTAAAATAATTATTTTTACCTACTGAAACGAGAGCAAAAATGTCTGTCTGTCCGTTCGTGCGTGAGTTTTTGCGTCTTACTGTCTATCTTTTGTTTGTCTGTCCGCTTGTCTGTCGATTCAGTCAGCACAGCTAGTTACGTAACTACCTATATGATTAAAAAGAGAGCAGACATTTATGTCTCTCTCTACCTGTCTATATAACAGTCTGTTTGTCTGTCTGTCAGGCTGGATGTATGTATGTATGTATATATGTATGTATGTATGTATGTATGTATAAGTGTATGTATGTATGTATGTATGTATGTATGTATGTATGTATGTATGTATGTATGTATGTATGTATGTATGTATGCCTCTTTAAAAGGTATAATATTCAATCTAATAAAACCAATTTCTAACAACCCAGTAAGATCCCTCTCTAAGTGCGTCACAAATGCACTTTACCTGCATTGGAACAAAGGCTAGGGCCAAATCATGCAAAATACAGTAGCACTCCCTCTCTACCCTCTCCCTTCTTCCCTCCATCTACCCACTAAAAATCTCCTTCCTCCCTTCCTCCCTCCCTCTATCCCTTTAGCCTCCTCCCTGCTCTACCCCCTTCTCTATATTCCTTCTCCTCCTCCATCAATTCCACTTCACCCCCCTTCTTTCTTCCTCCCTCCCACTATCCTTTCACTCCCTCCATCCCTTTATACCCTTTCTCCTTCTCCCTCTCCTTTCCCTTTACCCCCAATTCTTAATCCCTCCATATTCCCACCCCAACTCCCTCCCTCCCTCTGTCTTGACTCCGTGGCGCCAACCGCCCGGCATTCGTTTCTATCGGTAAATGTCACGTGGAATCGCCGATCGAGTTCCGATTGATGGGATGAGAGGCAGAGTGGTATTAAAGCACAGCTCAACAAGTGTAATTAACTAACTATGGTACTTAATACCGTCAAAAACGCTCTCATGTTAATAAAGTCCATTTGCCTGGGAGTGAGTCAGTGTGCTTGTGTGCGTGCGTGCGTGCATGCGTGCACGCGCGCGTGTGTACGGATAATGTCCACTGATGAATTTTTGTAAGTAGTTTAGTAATATAATAAAGGAAGAAATAATAATAATAATAATAATAATAATAATAATAATAATAATATAATAATAATAATAATAATAATAATAATAATTATTATTATTATTATTATTATTATTATTATTATTATTATTATTATTATTATTATTATTATCATTATCATTATCATTATCATCATCATCATCATC
>JAXCGZ010000028.1:225000-226220 GCA_037179515.1 Halocaridina rubra
AATAATTTTTTTTTAGCAATACATAAATATTCAAAATTAAATGTTCAAAAGAAGAAATATTCACCAATATTTATTTCATATATAAAATATTCATTTGAAGTCAGTTAATTTCAGGCCTTATACATCTAGAGAAGCACCCTAGTCACCGCGGCTCAAGCGGTAGCGTCCGTGATTCAGAGGCGTCAGGTCGAGGGTTCGCGCTCCGTCACGGTCTGAAGCTAGCAAGGGCATGCACTCAGGGCAACGATTACATCTGCCAAAACAAGTCCTTCGCGACGAAGGCAACCGTCCTAGCCCTTGGTTGAAAAGGGAGTCCGTGACGTAAAACCGGAACATCTAGAGAAGAACCCCCAATAAAATTAAAAGTTTTAAAACTAGAAAATGTCAGCTAATACCAAATTTAAAAAAACTTATTTATGAAAATTGGTATTTCAAATACCACTAAGTCCGTTTCTCTCTGCAAATTATATTAATAGCCCGATTCCTTCTGGATTCCCAGTAGTAATTCCCATTTTCATATCACTTGGCATTCACGACCAAAGCATTGCAAAATCCAGTAATAATTCCTATTTTCCTTAACACTAAATTTTGCCACGACAGCACAGCAGAATTAAACAATAAGTACTTTCTCCACACCTGAATTTCACGACCAAAGCACTTCTGAATCCAAAATGATAATTAGTTATTTATTTAGCAAGAGAAGATGAGCGCTTAAAAAAATAAAAAATAAAAACACACACACACACACACACACACACACACACACACAGCAAAATATGAAGCTAAAGAGACCTTTAGTTCGTATGAGCAAAAACAGTCAACTTTACAGAAATGGAAGGACACACAAACAGTGTGTTCGTAATTACTTCATTGCTAGAACAATGCTCTTAACGTATAAGGTTATATTATTTAAATAAATGTGTGTGTGTGTGTGTGTGTGTGTGTGTGTGTGTGTGTGTGTGTGAGAGAGAGAGAGAGAGAGAGAGAGAGAGAGAGAGAGAGAGAGAGAGGAGAGGGAGAGAGAGAGAGAGAGAGAGAGAGAAGAGAGAGAGAGAGAGAGAGAGAGAGAGAGAGAGAGAGAGAGAGAGAGAGAGAGAGAGAGAGAGCCAGCTGTCGGAGATGCGGCTGCAAATGAGAATCTTAGGTACTGAAATATGTCCACAGAGCCAGCTGCTGGAGATGCAGCTAGTTTATCAAACACCTACCAAACTCCAGGATAG
>JAXCGZ010000029.1:0-2500 GCA_037179515.1 Halocaridina rubra
CGGAGAAAAAGAACTCATCTTACATCAGGCTGTTTATGACGCAAGAATAGTCCTCGGGCATGTTCTCTTTTCGCCCATACCCCAAGGGTACCTCCCACAAAAGATTATGCTTATAAATCTAAGACTGTGCACTATATACAAACACTTATAAGCACAAATCAATCACTGTCACATTAAGCCTAATGTCTCAAAAAATAAAGTTCCAAAACGTTCTATTTCACTGAAATAACGAAGAAAAATACAGCGCTTTCAAACCGGTGTTTACAACTCCGCTTCTCCAACTCGACCATAATAATAGTAATAATAGTAATACAAATAACAACAACAACAACAACAACAACAACAACAACAACAACAACAAATCCAACAGCAATAATAATGATAATAATAAAAATAATAATAATAATAATAATAATAATAATAATAATAATAATAATAATAATAATAATAATAATAATAATAATAATAATAATTATGATAATAATAATAATAATAATAATAATAATAATAATAATAATAATAATAATAATAATAATAATAATAATAATAATAATAATAATAATAATAATAAAAAGATGCATAATTGAAAATATCGTTTCTATGGCATATTCAAAGGTCAAGATAAAACTATGAAGAAATATAAAATGCAAGATGTAATTAATTCTATAACTGAGAGTTGTATTCTCTCGTAAAGTCCATTTTTATGAATGCATTTGTTTCCCTTTCGGAATATGTGAGTTTTTCCTATTTATTTTATGTTCTGGACGAATATAAACTTCAATGTCAATTGGAAATAATTCTTAAACCAACCTAACTTATTCCAGCCGAACCTAATCTAACCCAAAAATGATTGATTTACAATGATTCTGAAAGTTATATTCATTCAAAATACTTCGAGAATCGTAAAATATTGAGGCCTAATTATGTAAACTAAGTCGGAAATGAGACGAGTGTAATAGTAAATTAATGCCCTCATATCACCTATCCTATCCTAACCGAAGCACAATTGTTGGACTCAATACAGCTTAAACAAATAACATCTTGAACAGGAAACATGTTCCACTGATTGCATACTGACAACTAAATATCTGTAACCAAATGTATTGAGCTTAACTTGACCATATGTGCATCGGGTATACATAATCTACGTGGCAGTTTTTATCTATTGGTTGTGATTTTTTTTTGTTCACACTAAGACTACTTAAAAGTAACTTCACCTGTCTGTCCATGACAAGCAAACAAAATGTGTGCATGTATATAGGTATTCTAAGTAGCATATATGTTTTTAGTTTGTATATTGGTAATTTGTAAACGGTAAATTTTATTTTCGCACCCATAACGAAGGAAATTAAAAGTAAGAGCGATAAAAAAAAAATGTCTAAAAGGACTTATATACAATGCAGTATTTCAATTACAATCTTATTTCTTAAATGGAGTTGAACTAATATAACTAATCAAACCAAACTTAACCTAATATTGTGATGAAATTCATGGGAATTTTTCTTAACTGGAGGGGTATGAGAGTACACATTTACCTTGTAGAATAAGCCAACATAACCTAATTATACTTACCCTAGACTCAATCCAAGCTAAACTAACCTAACCACATTTATATGTACATATAAGCAACAGATTATGTTCTTCTGATAACAGATTGATATCTCGGAAACTAAAACAAAAATTATATATTTAAAATATACTGTGTAACCTAACCTTAATATATATATACTCTAATCACTTTAATGTTATTATGTACTGGAAATTTGTAATCTAAAACTAGTTTGTGCTCTATATAAAATTTTACATAATTTGAAATTTTGCACTCTTCCTAGTAAGTCTAGCATAGTAAGTACATTCTAGTTACATAAGGTTAAGTAGGAATATTATGTTAAGTAGTGACCACACATATAACACACCTTTGTTCTTCCCACCGTGCTATTAACTAAATAGTCTAACTAATTAGTCTAACTAAAGTACACATTTCGTATGACCCATCTGGTAATAATTACCGTTAACTAATTAGTTTGAGCCTTTATGATATATTGTTTCTATAAACTGATGTAAAAACATGATATAAATCTGAATGTGTATGTTGTCCTTGTTTCAGGGAGTATGTACAAGTGTTCTCTGAATTTACAACAATGAAAGTTGAATACCTTTATACCAAGTGATTATTTCAGAACGTAGATTATATCAAGTTCTCTAATACAACAAGGAAGAGACTCCAAATAGCTAACCTGATGAAGATATACATTTAACAAAAACTCATCCAAGCAAGATCATCAAGATTTGGGTTGGTATGTATGAAGAATTTCAGTCCTAAATTTTAAAACATACTTGACTTCGTTTTTAACTTGGGAGTTGCTTTTCTTTGTAAGTTGGGGCAATTATAAGTTTGTAAGATTGAAGTTTTTAATGTTTTTTTAGCAGGGATGATTTCTTTTATATTGGAAACTTTTGACAATTTTTATTTTTAGATGTACTTATGTTTTTTGTACTT
>JAXCGZ010000029.1:17500-67500 GCA_037179515.1 Halocaridina rubra
AGCATATATTAAACACTCTCACTAACCATTCCAATGCAGTCACACCCCCTTCTTTCAACATCTTCGCTCTCACACCATCCATTCCAGGTGCTTTACCTGCTTTCGCTTCATACAATGCCCTTTTCACCTCCTCTCTTGTAATCTCTCTCTCATTTTCATCTCCCATTACTGGCCCTTGAACCCCTCCCACTGCCACTATAGCTGCCTCTCTATCTTCCTCAACATTCAGCAAGCACTCAAAATATTCTGCCCATCTTTTCCTTGCATCGTTCCCTCTTAACATCTGTCCATTCACATCTTTCACTGTCTCTTCCATCCTCGATCCACCCTTCCTTGCTCTCTTCACTTCTTTCCAAAACTTCTTTTTATTCTCCTCATATGACCTACTAAAATCCTGTCCCCACCTAACATTTGCCAACCTCTTCTCTTCCTCTACCTTCCGCTTGGTTTCCACATTTTTCTCCCTATATCTTTCATACTTCTCCCTACTTTTACACTGCAGCCATTCCTCAAAAGCCCTCTTTTTCTCTTCCACCTTCATTTTCACCCCTTCATTCCACCACTCGCTGCCCCTCCTCATGCCACCTCCAACAAACCTCTTTCCACACACATCACTTGCATGTCCCACAAAACATTCTTTCATCAACCCCCATTCCTCCCCTAACTCCCCAACTTCTCTTTCTTTCACCCTGTCATATGCCACTCTCAACCTGTCCTGATATTCCTGTCTCTTCTCTGGCTTTTTCAACTCTTCCACCTTCACTATTTCCCTTCTACATCCCCCCACACTATTTCCCCACTCTTTTGCTACTACCACTTTTGCTTCAACCAAAAAATGATCAGACATCCCAGCAGCCACACCCCTGAATGCATGTACATCTTTCACTCTACCAATCATGCTCTTTGCTACCAACACATAATCCATCAATGCTCTTTCTTTCACTCTTCCATTTGCCACTCTCATCCATGTATACTTATTTATTAACTTCTTCTTAAATAAACTATTACCTATCACCAACTCTTGCTCCACACACATATCTAACAGTCTCTCGCCACTCTCATTCCCACCTGGTACCCCATACTTTCCTACAACACCTTCTATCTCTCCATCACCCACTCTGGCATTCAAGTCACCCAACACAACTACATAGTTCCTTCTACTCAGACCATCCACACATCTAGTTAACTCATTCCAGAATTCATCCCGCTCTTCCTCACTTCTCTCACATCCTGGCCCATACGCACTAACAAAAGCCCAACATTCCCTTCCTATCCTAGCCCTCACCCACATCAGCCTAGATGACACTTCTTTCCATTCCACTACCTGATTTACCATCCATTCACTCAGCAATAATGCCACACCTTCTCTCGCTCTCCCCCTTTCAACCCCAGACACCCTTCCCGTCACATCACCAAATGCCACTTCTCCTTTTCCTTTCATCTTCGTCTCACACAATGCCAATACATCCATCCTCCTGTTACCAAACATATATCCAATCTCACATCTTTTGCTCTCTATCGTACTACAACCACGCACATTTAGACACCCCAAAACTAGAGTTTGGGGAGAAGTTATTCTCCCCTCTACTCCCCTTCTTCTTTGACGTCTCGCAGGAGGTTGATACAAGGGGGGGATTCCTAGTCCCCCCGCCCCGTCCACTTTTAGTCGTCTTTTACGACACGCAGGGAATACGGTGAGGCTATTCTTTGATATATATATATATATAAATATATATATATATATATATATATATATATATATATATATATATATATATATATATATATATATATATATATGTTCCGGTTTTACGTCACGGACTCCCTTTTCTACCAAGGGCTAGAACGGTTGCCTTCTTGCGAAGGACTTGTTTTGGCAGACGTAATCCTTACCCTGAGTGCATGCCCATGCTAACCTCAGACCGTTAAGGGGCGAGAACCCTCAACCTGACGCCTCAGAGTCGCGGACGCTTCCGCTTATATATATATATATATATATATATATATATATATATATATATATATATATATATATATATATATAATATATATATATATAGAGAGAGAGAGAGAGAGAGAGAGAGAGAGAGAGAGAGAGAGAGAGAGAGAGAGAGAGAGAGATATATGATGATGATGATGATGATTCTTTTTATTATTATTATATTATCATCATCTCATATTTATATCATTATAATAATAGTTATTAATTATTATCATTATTGTTATTATTATTGTTATTATTATCATTATTATTATTATTATTATTATTATTATTATTATTATTATTATTATTATTATTATTATCATTATTGTTATTATTATTATTATTATTATTATTATTATTATAATTCAGAGAAGAGAACTGAACATCCCCTCCTACAGGTAACCAATAAAGATGGCGCCGGGGGAACTATCTAATCGTTGTTGGTGGAGTTTGTTCCCTCCCCTCCTCCCCCCTCCACCACTCATACCCAACACCATCCTGCTTACCTGCTTTATATACTTCGGCAAGTACATCTTTAGGGTGGGTGAACAGTCCTCGTCTTCTTCTTCTTCTTGCATTTCGGCTGTAGATGTTATCATAAATGAATATTTTCTCTTCTTCTTCTTCTTCTTCTTCTTCTTCTTCTTCTTCTTCTTCTTCTTCTTCTTCTTCTTCTTCTTCTTCTTCTTCTTCTTCTTCTCCTTCTTCTTTTTCTTCTTCTTCTTCTTTCTACATATTCAGAATTAGCATTTTTCTCTTCGACTTCAACACATTCCCATCATTCCAGCAATATATGTTCCTTCACTGGGCTTGAATAGAGCAATGAGGAGAGAGTGAGATAGATAGATAGATAGATAGATAGATAGAGAGAGAGAGAGAGAGAGAGAGAGAGAGAGAGAGAGAGAGAGAGAGAGAGAGAGAGAGAGAGAGAGAGAGAGAGAGAGAGAGAGAGAGAGAGAGGAGCATTAATACCGTGGGATATGGACAGCAAAGGAGGTAAAAAAGGAGCAGCATTGATAAAAGAGGTTCTAATGATGAGCTTAAGTCAATTTGAATCAATAAAACTGATAACGTTAAGGGGGGTTTACACGGTCAAACGGTTCGTCGAACGCGGTTCGACAGACAAGTGTTTGAAGTGATGTTTGAACGTAAGAACGGGGTATTTGGTTGTCGAACACGTTCCGTGGTTTTGCACGGTCAAACGGTTCGTCCAACCGCGTTCGACAAACCGTTTGACCATGTAAACCCCCCTTTAGCCATATATTATTGGCAGAGCTGATGATATTGATATAAGTTTTATTAAAAAAAAATAATGAAAAGGGTTAGTTTTGAAGAAGATTACGTTTCTATGAGAGAGAGAGAGAGAGAGGAGAGAGAGAGAGAGAGAGAGAGAGAGAGAGAGAGAGAGAGAGAGAGAGAGAGAGAGAGAGAGAGAGAGAGCTATGTGTACTAAAGAGACGGCAAGAGAGGAGGAAAGAAAGCAACAGAGAGAGAGAGAGAGAGAGGGAGAGAGAGAGAGAGAGAGAGAGAGAGAGAGAGAGAGAGAGAGAGAGAGAGAGAGAGAGAGAGAGAGAGAGAGAGAGAGAGAGAATTTTATAATCGGTCATCAAACAGTTTATATCCAGCTTTGGCATATACTGACGTCATAACTCTAAAACAAAGTTCCACAGCTTTTTTCTTCGCATGGATGTTCCTTCACTTGAGCTTTCTCTCCATGCACCAGTAAGTACACACATACACACACACACACACACACATGTATATATATATATATATATATATATATATATATATATATATATATATATATATATATATATATATATATATATATATGCATATATATATATATATATATATATATATATATATATATATATATATATATATATATATATATATATATATATATATATATATATATATATATATATATATATATATATATATATATATATGTATATATATATATATATATTTATATATATATATATATATATATATATATATATATATATATATATATATAAAATATATATATATATATATATATATATATATATATATATATATATATATATATATAAATTACCTACCAGAGTCTGTAAATTCATTCATGAATATGTTTGCAGATGATGCAAAGATTGTGAAGAAAGTTAGAATCAAGAACAATGGTAGAGAACTTCAGGAAGAACTAAATAGTCTGCATGAGTGGTCAGAAAAGTGGCTAATGAAATTCAGTACTTCAAAATGTAAGATAATGAGAACGAGTATAAGTGCAAGAAGGCCCAAGCTTGACCATTAGGTGGCATGAGTACAACTTCAAGAGACAGAAAATTATAGAGATCTAGGAGTAAAAATACTCGCCGATTTGTCTCCAGAAATGCATATAAATGGCATAGTAAGGGCAGCATATGCTTTCTTAGCAAATGTAAGGGTAGCCTTCAGGCACATGGACAAGGAAATGTTCAGAAATATATATGTAACCTATATGAGGCCAAAACTTCAATATACAGCTCCCTTTTGGAATCCGTACTTGAAAAAGCACGTAGCTAAGCTTGAAAAAGTTCAAAGACATGCCACGAAACTGGTGACAGAAATACGCAAACTCAGTTATGATGAGAGGCTGAGGGAATTAGACTTACCATCACTCGAAGCTATAAGATTGAGGGGGATATGGTACTGTCTTTAAATTCCTTCTTGGTTATGATAGAGTGGATAGGGATCGATATATTGATGTGGCTGGCACTAGAACTAGAGGTCATTGTTTGAAGCTTCGTAAGAAAACTTCTTTGCAGGATGTAAGGAAGTACGTATTTAGGTTAAGAGTAGTTGATAATTGGAATTCGCTAAGCGAGGAGGTAGTTAATTCTAACTCAGTCCATAGTTTTAAGGACAGGTATGATAAATATCACTAAGTACAAAATGGAACCGATCAGGAGACGGGAAGATACGAGCTTTGGGCTCTTTCCCGTAATCAGAATTAGGTAATCACGCATACAGCCTCTATGAGGAGAGGCTGAGGGAATTTGACTTATCATCACTCAAAGCTAGAAGAATGAGGAGGGTCATAGTAACGGTTTCTAAATTCTTTCATGGTTTTGGCGGAGAGGAAATGGACCGATATTTTGATATGGCTGGTTCTAGAACTAGAGGCCATAGTTTGAAGCTTCATAAGAAAACTTCTTTGCAGGATGTAAGGAAGTACTTGTTTTGGTGTAAGAATAGTTGATAATTGGAATCCGCTAAATAAGGAGGCAGTTAATGCTAACTCAATGCATAGTTTTAAGGAAAAATATGATAAGTATCACTTGAGTACAAAAATGGAATCGACCAGGAGACGGGGAGTTACAAGCATAGGGCTTGTAGGTAGTTACAGTTAGGTAATAACACAAATACACACGCTATCACACACACACACACACACACACACACACACACACACACACACACACACACACACACACACACACACACACACACACATTCCTTGTATATGTAAATGACCTACCAGAGTCTGTAAATTCATTCATGAATATGTTTGCAGATGATGCAAAGATTGTGAAGAAAGTAGAAAACGAGAACAATGGTAGAGAACATCAGGAAGATCTAAATAGTCTGCATGAGTGGTCAGAAAAGTAGGTAATGATATTCAATACTTCAAAATGTAAGGTAATGAGAATGGGTACAAGTGCAAGAAGGCCCAAGCTTGACTACTCGGTGGCAGGAGTACAATTTCAAGAGACAGAAAATGAGAGAGATCTAGGAGTAAACATACTGGCAGATTTGTCTCCAGAAATACATATAAATGGCATAGTAAGGGCACCATATGCATTCTTATCAAATGTAAGGGTAGCCTTCAGGCACATGGACAAGGAAATGTTCAGAAATATTTATGTAACCTATGTGAGGCCAAAGCTCGAATATGCAGCCCCCTTTTGGAATCCGCACTTGAAAAAGCACATAGCTAAGCTTGAAAAAGTTCAAAGTCATGCCACGAAACTGGTGCCAGAAATACGTAATCTCAGTTATGATGAGAGGTTGAGGGAATTAGACTTACCATCACTCGAAGTTAGAAGATTGAGGGGGGATATGGTGACAGTCTTTAAATTCTTTCATGGTTATGATAGAGTGGATAGGGATCGATATATGGCTGGCTCTAGAACTAGAGGTCATATTTTGAAGTTTCGTAAGAATACTTCTTTGCAGGTTGTAAGGAAATACTTTTTCAGTGTAAGAGTAGTTGATAATTGGAATTTACTAAGCGAGGAGGTAGTTAATGCTATCTCAATCCATAGTTTTAATGGCAGGTATGATAAGTATCACTAAGTACAAAATGGAACCGATCAGGAGACGGGAAGATACGAGCTTTGGGCTCTTTCCCGTAAACACAATTAGGTAATCACAATTAGGTAATCACATACACTCACTTTGGGACCATACGATATATCCCCTTATGTACTTGAGATATGTGCTGAACCATTATCAGTAGCGTATTACATCCTATTAGGAAGTCACAGGAATCTTGGGAGATTCAGAGATGCTGGAAACAAGCGAACGTGGAACTTATCTTCAAAAAGGGAAGGAGAGACACAGCCCTAAACTATAGGCCGATTTCACTGACTAGCTTATTTCACAAAGTTATGGAGAAACTATTGAGAAAACACAAATCTCTTCACTTATGATCCTTCAACTGTTCGTCAGTGAGACAACATGGCTTCAGAGAAGGCACGTCAACGCAAAGAAATTTACCATTTTTTATAATGAGGTTAGCCTAATCTTACAAGAAAGATAAGGTTTGAGCAGAGGCCTACTCTGAGATTTCCAGAAGGTATTTGATAAAGTCTCATATGGGAGACTTACTACGAAGCTGCAAGTGATGTGAGATATCTGCAAAATGTTGCGAGAATCTTGAGTTCAACACATCTCTCCGAGTCTCTGCTCCGATCACACCCTTCAGAATTCCAGCAGTGCGATACGTGCAAGGCTTCCACTCTAAATATTGAGGACATAATAGATTATTTCTTGTTTCAGCAACACATTCACGTCATAAATTGTTCTGTACAATTACTTGTTGCTTTTATCTACCTTTCAAAATTTTATGTACCACCCTGTACGAGTCATAATGAGGGAAATACTAAGATAACATTTACTTAAAAAGAAAACACACTTTATAATGAAGTTTTTATTAGTGTATAAAAAGACAGTACAAAAGGTAATCATAAAATCGCTAAGATAACACTTAAATATAAAAAGCTCATATATGCAATATCTATTACTACAATACAAATGATCATAAAAACTGGTGAAATCACACTTATCAGTAAAATAATAGACTGTTTAGTACTATAATGAAAATGGTGGGAAAAAAAACTTACTCAGAATAAACATATAAAATACAAAGCACACATACATGCAATGTGTATTTTTATCTGTAAAGAAAATACATATGGTCACCAGAAATATCTCCTGAAATAACACTTACATATAGAACATATACATACATATTTACATGATGTTAATTACTATTTGTATATGTAATGTATGCGTGTACAGCATAAGTATATAGTTATTTACTTATATTTTTTTTATTATTCGGCAATTTCTATTATTTTTTACTTTAGATATATTTTCTCTTTCATTCTTACTTTATAATTTCTTGTCTTTTCGTGAAATGGAGAACTAGGATACCTCCTCTGTGTTTTCCTACACGTCGTACAAGTCGACCAAATGGGGCGGATCAAGGAACCGGGAAGCCTCTCCATCCGCTGAGAGTCATGGTTTTGCTTTGACTTAACCACATCTCTTATACAGGGGATTATGATCATTGTATAAAGATAGCATAAAGTTGGAATATAATCCTTTTGAAAGCACAAGAAATGACAAGAACAAAAACAAAAAAAAAGCGAGATAAAGAGATATCACAGTTAATATGTTTATCATTGTTGTCTAAGGCTTAAGCCATTCCTTTGCATGTTGTTCGGTGATAAGACCTGCATTGAATGCTTTCCTGGCAAAATCTGTTGCTGTTTTACCCAAGACTCCCGAGCGACTGCGAGTCCTCGCTGTGGGAGAGAGATAAGAAGTACAATTAGTACAATATTAAAAATTAGTTTAATTGTATATCACGCTTCCTCGCTGCTTGAGAGACAAAAATAGAATTAAAACATTATTTAGAATATAATGTAATTGTACATCGCGAGCCTAAGCTGTATGGGAAAGAGAAAAAATTCAATTAATGTAATATTAAAAAAAATTAATTATCTGTCACGATTCCTAGCTGTATGAGAGATAAAAAAAAAATACAATTGAAACCTCTTTGAAGTACTGTACAGTGTAATGGCATGTCACAAAATTAGAATGTAGTGTAAATGTATATCACAAGTTCTGTTTTGTTATGAGAGAAAAAAAAATATGTAAAAATAAAATTAAAAGTTTAATGCAATCCTACAGTCGTAGTAGTAGCAGAATTAGGAAATAATATTGAATGACAAATCTTAATGAAAAAAAAATTGAAAATTATTTAAGAGGTTGTTTACTTGGTAACATAATCAAAGAATTTTAGAAATGAATAGACATGGTGGCAGCGTGTTCGATCTATGAATATGAGATTGTCCCATCAAGTGATTTAATAATAGTAGTAGTAGTAGTAGTAGTAGTAGTAGTAGTAGTAGTAGTAGTAGTAGTAGTAGTAGTAGTAGTAGTAGTAGTAGTAGTAGTACCTTCGCCCCTAATAGCAGTCCATCCAGGGCACCACATTTTACCCTTGAAATACAGCTGGAAACGATTTATGGTTGGCCTGACAGAATATGTGCATTTATGCCCCAAAATTGTCAGATTCCCCGAATTCCAAAGCCTGAAAAAGAAATTATAAAACACATCAAACAGGAGGTTTCTAGAAAAGAGTTTCTGTCCATGACTTCCCGTCCTTTGCTCAGCTTTCTAAGTCATTAATACAAATTATATATTTATTAAGCCTTTGAATATTTGCAAAGCTTGCAGTATCCTCGCTTAGGGCATGCCACTCTTTCATCATTTCATACTTAATTAGTTGGTAGATTAAACACATTACTAGTTCCTTTTTTATTGTTGCTTTCTAGATTCAAGTAGTGGTGGATTCAGTTTTTTCAGTCTTTTCCAAAAAGCTGCAATATAGTACTTACGTCGTAAGTTTCTTTCCAATAGCAATGGCCAGTGCCTCCCAACCTTGAGCTTCAGTTGTTGGCACTAATGGTGCCAACATAACTCCAATAAGAACAACACTGACAACTAGAGCCAACCGCATTATCTGATGTCAATCAAATATGATTCATTAGAGTTAATGGACTAAGATAAACAATTGAATATCTCAATAAGTAAAAGCTTGCAATATTTCTTATCATTACAAAAGAAGTGTTAATAAGTATGAATAGTCTTTCATTAAATCGATAATGATAGTGCACTATAAATGCAAAAAAAAAAAAATAGAAAATAAATAAAAGTTATATGAGACAAGCACAAGAGCCTTAGCAACAAAATATGCCAATATATTACTTTTAGTGTTAAAAATTGGGAGCTTCCATCAATTAAATAAGTTAGACAAACATTCTATTAAGGAACAATATGGCGAGCATTTATGAAAGCATTAAAAATAAATATTTAATACTTACTAGGGTTTATTTGACCAACTAGAGACTGTTAACTAACTGACAGTGACGGGATGAACTGAGACGAGCTGTTAACTAGTTTGAGCTCTCTAGCTTCAGATTGCAGAGTGTAGGTAGAGATGCATATCCCTCGGTATTTATAAGAGGCATCATGCAGGGATTGGGCAATCCATGATAGCAGGGCCCAAGGTCTTTTTCTTGATATAGAGCGTCCTTGGCACACTAAACCATATGCATTGAACCCAGAGACTGGAGCCCCTGTTTCAGGGGGGTGAGTTTAATCCCTGATGGCGCCTACCAAAGTCTGTCCCTTGGGGAGGTTATTTCTTCACATAACAATAAGACCATAGAACTTGGAGCCCTAACTTCAGAGGGAGGGATCAGTCCCTGTTAGAAGTTCCTAAACTCTCCCCATTGGTAAGGTGCTTTCTTAACATTATACAACGTGGGCACTAAGCCTGTAGCCCCAATTTCAGGGAAGGGGGAATTCATTCCTGGAAGAAGTACAGAGATCAATGTCCCTCAACAGGGAAAGGGTGGACCCCGCCACCCCTCAATATTAACTACTATGACGGCTCTGATTTCAGCAATAAATCCCGGCCCCGGTCCCTTTCCCAATTCAAGAAATGAGTGACGAGGCCAAACACCGGAGAATTCTCGAACTGGAGGAGCAAGTACGGCGCCTACAAGCACGCGCCGACGCCGCTCCGTCGAGAAGGAACTTGGCCGACGCCGACAGCGAAACCGACGCCTCAAACATCGACGAACAGCCGGCCGCTCCGAACCCCGTGGTGACACAGGGAACGCAGCAGGCCCAGCCCCCACCCTGTGCCCTGGTTGTAAAGACGCCTCGGGTCAAGAATTCACTTTTATACCTCGACGGCGCAAATGTAAAAGACCGTGAATGTCCGTCCATAATTCCCGCGACCGACTTCCTGAAATACTTGGGTCTGCGGATGAGAAGTGACGAGTGGTCAAATAGAAAATATTATAAAACTTTGAAGGAACTATTTCTAAGATATTTCTTAGTAAGCCGAAGTGTGACCGGAGCATTGAGTGAAAATGCCCATTACAAGAGGTATAAGTTGCCGGATCCGACCAAGAAGACGGCGATTCGACGATTTTACGCGAAGAGAAGAAGGAGAACCCTCTCCTTCCTTGCCTTCTGCCATGAAGTTTTTCAGGACCACCTCCTTAAAATAGCTAAGTACTTGTGATCTGTATCCAGTGAGTAATGGGACAATTAGTAAAAGAAATTGAGGTCGGTGGACGCCGCCATTTTATCTTGTAGTTATGCTTTGACTCAGCCAACCCGCTTATAAGGGGTGTGGCGCTTAATAAGTTGATAAAAGTAGAATTTCTGTACCCATTACTAACATGGATAATTTGTACTAATAGCTATAAGCAGTAATAAACTCCGTTTTTGTTATAATTTGAGTAATATAAAAAATTTGCGTTGGAAGTGCGTTCCATTTATTTGTATTAATGCTTAGATTGAATTTTGAGAACGCGAATGTATCGATTTTTAATTGAAAAACTTTAATGCACGTGAAATCACTGTTACAGTATATTAATTTCTAAAGCGTAAGAATTATAGTGAGAAATATACGTGCATCTGCTTTTGAGAGTTTCATAGACCACGTGTGGTTTTCGAGAAAAGAATGCGGAAGTGACCATTCGATCTTCCAACCTCGTTATTGTAAATCCGTAGTAATTGTACTGACCCTTGATATTTAATGTACGTGTAGAATCATTGTTATATTAATTTCTTAAAGCGTAAGAAATCGAGTGTTACGATTGCGCCTGTTTTTAAGTTTTTTTTCTTTTTTTTTTTTGTTTGTTTTTATCCGCGGGAGTAATGTTTTAGCGAGAGAAAGACATAAACGACAGATCGTTCTTTTTGTGTTATGATGAAGGGAATTAATCTTACGATACGTGTGTGGCATGTTTTTTTTGAAGAATAAGAAATTTCGTGATATTAGTTAGAGATGAGTTTTTTTATTTCACGCTATGCAGGTGAAAGTAAGAGTAAATTAGAGTAGTTTGTGCTGTCCTAGAATAGGGAAGGTTTTTCAGTGTCACCCAAACGTAGCTTCAAGGGAGTAGAATGTTTGTTTGTTCGTTAGAATGGGACTTAGGACTGGTGAGGAAAGTCTGTGACCGCACGGCTCAGCCGAGATTTCACCTTTACTCTTCTTCAGAGAGACCGGGAAAGGAAAACCAACTGTTGTAAATAAAAGGGAATTTTACAGAAAGGGGATGATTGTCTTGAAAGTGATGTAGCGAACGTGACAGCGAGTGAGTATGAATGACTGGGGGTATAATGGGAGGGTTGCTCTAGGGGGTGAAATCGCGGAAAGCACCGTTAGGAAGCATGATTGGGGAGTCTGCGAGGATCGTTCCCCTGCTCCGCCAGGTCCTTCTGCATGCCATATCAGAGTGTATTTATGGGAGGTGATGCGCTGTTGCAATATCTAGTGAGGGATATGGATGAGAAGGTAATTCTCCACCTGCCCAGATATGGTTGAAATGCCGAGTTTGTTTTATTTTTGTTTTGTCCCCTACTCCGCCATTGAGATTATTATTCGATTTCCGAGAGATTCCAAGATAGATGTTACGTGATAAAGGACGTGAATCTATGAATGATTCTTTATTTTCTTTGCTAGCTGCAGTATATACATTATTTGTCTGAAGAGATATGTTAGATTGATAAAGTAAAACTTTGCGAGTTTTAGCCATGATAATGTTTTATCAAAATTATTTCGGCTTGGTCATAAAGAAAGAGTGAGAGCTGACACGAAATGACAACAAGAATGTTACACAGCTGTATCCCGTATTTGAGAGAGCAGATATAAGTCAAATTCGAGATAGTAAAAGAAGATATATATTTTATGTTTGAATTGTTTATGTACAACTCCGTACGAGATTTTGAAGTTTAAGCAAAATGCATTCCTTACTGTTGATAATGAAATATACTTTTGTTTTTATTATTGCATACACAGAGATAGACTTTTTATATTCTTAGATACCCGTTTTTGTTATAGTTCTTTTTGTATTGAAGAAATCTTTAAAATCTTACTTAAAGGATTCTGAAAAGATTATCTAGAGATAACCATGGTTAATCCCTAGCATTTTCATGAATTTTAGATTACAATCGGGCTAATTAAAGATAATTGAGATTATTAGAGATTATTTGCTGAGTTTTAAAGTTAAAATTAATGACACTTAAGTCCTTTTTAAGAAGTTATTAAGAAAAGGATATTTGTACTTTTGTTGATAGTAGTAGGGATACTGTCACATATGATTTTAGTTTTTTTGCTTTAATTTCATCAGTGTGTGTGCTTCGACTTAACCCTCTGATTTATAGTATGAAAAGAGAGAGATTGTCATTATAGACAAGGATGTGTATGCTGTTACAGTAAAGTCCTTATCAAGATTAAACAGAAAGGAATGGATTTATGCTTCGACAGTTTTGCAGTTGTACACTAAGTTCTTTTTGCTTTCGTTTTTTTTTAATCAGGAATGAGAATAGCCGCTGACAATAAACGTAAGACTCTATCGATAGTCATTGCTAACGTTTGTTCACGTTCATTTGTTTATTTATTTTATTATTAGAGATACTCTGCGACACTTTTTTATTTTCAGTACAAGTAAAAGACAGAGGCCCAGTCTCAGCTGACTTGTGAGTGAAAACCGCAACGTATTTCCATCTCTCTCTCTCTCTCTCTCTCTCTCTCTCTCTCTCTCTCTCTCTCTCTCTCTCTCTCTCTCTCTCTCTCTCTCTCTCTCTCTCCTACCTTTCACTCGACTCTGAAACTGACAGAGGCCTCTCCTGCTGCTAACAGAACGTTGCCGTCTTTGATTTTTTTTTGTGTGTGTTTTTTTCCAGCGAAGCTAGGCGATAATTGTGCCTACATTTTATTTCAGTTGATAGATTGTTGCATGCTGTTATTGCATAAATACTGATAAGACATCGGTAGTACCGCCATTTGCATAAATAATTTTTGCCACATGTCGCAACTGTTTAGAGAATAGATAGAACTCCCATTGACAAATTGTGGAGCCAGCAAGTTGCCACTTATGCTATATATATATACATTGATTATGACAGCAGGAATTTGAATATTAAAGGAGACTGTGTTAGAATAAGCATCACTATGAAATATAAGTATAGAACTCTGTTCTTACTTCTGAATATCAGTCTCCATTGTATATATATTGATATTTCTGATTTAGTATATTTATTTTTATTGTTTATTATTCTTATTTTTAGATCATGATTATTAGTAATGTTATTATGTTGACTGATATTGTTGCTATCTCTCAATGGCCTGTTGCTAATTATTATTTTTGAAATGAAATCAGCAGTAACTTGATGATTTGTATCTTTTATCTGAATTCATACTTGATGTTACTGTAGCCACCGCTAATAAGAATGTTTCTTTAGTGGCTTTTCTCAGCATTCAATGATTATTCTTTTTGACATTTATAGTAGAGTAATGCTATGTAGCAGTTGCTAAGTCCTAAGTATCTTGGAATAATAATCTAGTTGTGTAGACACATACCTTCCATTACCACCCTATTCCTAGGCAGCCCCGACCTGCAAGTTCTAAAAGTCTTTAGATTTTGTCCGTCAGACAAGTCCCTAATGCCCATTGAATAGAGATTGCAATCACTTGCAGTTGCAGGGGAGGCAAAGTATAGCCTCGATTACCAACGTATGGCCAATGTTGGTACCCTGAAGTCATAGGGAACCTTTCTTACAACTGTGGTAGTGACATAGGTTCAAACTTTCATCCCGCATTCTACTTCGAAGGTACGTGTGAGAGGACCGTACAGGAATAGTAACGCTGTGACGCTGCAGGTCTCCTGCGAGGTGGTCTTAGTCAAGATCGGCCGAGGGCGGGACGAGAAAGCCGGGCTGGAAGGATTCGCGGGATGGGGCCCAGTCCTTGTCCTTTTTGCTCTGCCTAACCGAGTAACGGAGATATGGCAACAAACCTGGGCCTGTAGCGAGGGTGGCGGGGGATCGGAAAGCGTAAGAGTCCCCGTGAGAGACCGGGGAATCGCACCTAGCAAGAATTCATGAGCAAGGGACAGAGAGAAAACAAAAGTCGTCCTGCGGGACGAGCGCCAGGAAAGTAAAAGTCGTCCTAGACAGAGGAAAGTAAAAGTCGTCCTAGACAGAGGAAAGTAAAAGTCGTCCTAGACAGAGGAGAGAACGAAAGTCGTCCTAGACAGAGGAAAGTAAAAGTCGTCCTACCCATTGGTCTCTGAATAGTAATATAATATGAAAATAAAACATGTTTTGTTTCAGGAGTAGCTTTTAAGGCTTAATTTTAAGACAAATCAATGCCCCTAATAATGATAGGAATAGAACTTATGACGGTAGGGTCTCTTATAGAAATTACTGTTGATGTTATAGTCTATTGCATTTTACCTGTTCATACATGCTAATACTCTACTTAATTGTTTGCTAATGTTCTAAATGAGTCATAATCCTACTGTAATTAACTCAATTTTGCCTTTTAAAGAAACAAGAGAAGTAGATGAATTAATGTTTTGATTTAAACTGACTTGTTGATCTTAATTAATGTTTAACGTTAGTTTCACACTGGGATTATGCTGTTTAAATATAAGAATATGTTTGTATTTCAGATTTCCAACAAGGACATAGACCCTGCATGCTCTAGTTGTCTGTAAAGGTACTCTCTATATGTTATGTTTGTGTAATTTGTATAGGAATTCTTAGAAAATAGCTTAAATAATTCGGCCCCATTTCTATTGTAAACTAATGTTAGCTAGGATATGTCCAAGAGCTCCCGGAAAATTAGCCCATGCTTCGACTGAAATAAGAGATATTTCAGTTTTGGTTGGGAGGGATGTCGTATGACTTCCGCCATGCTGAAGCCAGAATCTGAAACTTGTAACAGATCTTGAGCGGAAACGGTTGGTCGAGGGCACGGATATTTTATTACAATGTTTGTAGAAAGTGCCAAGGAAATATATGACCGGAACCGAGAGATTTAGGACCTGGCATCGAGGAGAGCAAGAAAGGACAGGAAGTTAGCCATTTCCTAAACCACAAGAAAACATAAACTTGTGTTTCGTACGCAGGAACCTGCCCAGGAGAAATGCCCAATAACTCCTCCCCGGAAGTAGGTGGGATTCCACTTTGAACCTGGCGCTGATTTGCTAGGACTAGATCTGACTGATTTCATTGGAGAATTGGATGTTAAGCCACGCCCTGCCCTGGGGGTATTTAAAGAGCCACCCAGGGCAGAGACAGTTAGTTAGAAATTACCAGGGGCACGAATAGATCATAGATTGTGATAGTCATAGGGTGGGGGCTTAGGGGCATAGGGGCATTGAGGCGTCGGATGTGTTGTACTCTAGAATAAATATAAGTAAAGGATTCACTGCGTGTCCATTCTTACCTTGTACCCATCAGGTACTAACTTTTCCAACCTTGTAACCACGCTACCATAATTATAAATACATATACACGTAGGAGGAAATTCCCTACGTCAGTAGTGACAAACGGTGAGATAACCCAATCATCTTACAAAGTGTGAGTTCAAGTGGAGGTCCAAAACCCATACGTCAGTAAGTTGTGTTACTGGCACAATTTCATTGTTCTTAGAATAAAAAATAATGTGATAAGAAGGGTCAAATATAATAAAGAAGCCGATTTCAAGGTTAGTGGGTTCGTCAGTATCATACTGCAGGGAGCCGCGGTAGATCAGTGGTAGATACGTGAGTCGGGAGGCAATTAGCGGGGGTTTGATCCCATCCCGGACCGTCAGGAGGGGCATCTAAGTTTTATTCCCCAGCTCTTACATGTCTGTATCCAACCCCATTCGAATGATGACTAATTGTGGCACATAAACCTATATGCATTATTCTGTGATATTAGAGTAGTCATCATTCTTCTTCTGCTTCGTGTTCTTCTTCTTCATTTGCTCTTATCTATTTGCTCTTATTCTTTTTCTTCCTCTTCTTTTTAAAGACTGCCGCTAGACAGAGTTTATTGTTTTCCACAATAAAAAGCGACCTCTTGGGAATGCGGTTTTACGATCGATCCCAGCAAACAAACAATCAAAACATTTATTTCCATTTTTGTACAATGGCTATTCGTTTACAAAATTAAGAGTAACTCATAAGTAGACATGTAATTGAACTAATAAGTAAGAGGGTCATATATACAGTTAAAATAATTATAGCTTTCCTAGAAAAAAATAATACTGCAATAATAAAATTTACAATAATGTTAATAATAAAGTAGTAATAATAACACTCGTTACAGGATCGTTATTATCGGCATTATCATCATATTTGTATTCCTTACAATAAGAATAAGGAGTTCTTGATTTAGAGAACAAAGAAGGCGATATCAGTTTACATATAGAGAGTTTAGTGTTAAGGGTAAGTGCATTAAATCATTAAGTTTAGTTCATGTGTGAGCAGCAACTATCTGTCCAAAAGAAAACTATATAGTTTGCCTTTGAAAGCTGTGAAGGGGGAAGAATTTTTAAGATGCTCTGGAATATTGTTCCAGAGTGTTGGCCCTTTAATACTGATCATCTTTGAACCTGCTTCTGTGTTTGTTCTCTGAATAAAGAGCTCACTGCTCTGTTTTTTAATTAAATAGCCAGCTAAGATAATGATTGTTCAAAACTTGTATACCTTGTTTTCTGCCCGCAACAACCCAAGTTTATTGAGAGCTGGTGTGATGTGGTCAGATTTACTTATTCCTCCCAGGGCAACTCGAGCTGCAAAATAAATAAGCTTCTGTATTCTATTTATCTGAGTCTTAGTGTGACTCAGGGCTAGAGATTCAACAACAAGCTTATTAGAATTTTATGATGAGATAAGCCGAATCTTACAGAAAGAGAGGGTTGGCCATATTGCATATTCCTAGACTTCCAGAAATCATTTAACACTGTCCCACACGGGAGACTTATTAAGAAGCTGCATGCAATGGCGAGAATAGGTCAACCGTTATTCAAGTGGTAGTCTGAAAATTGTCTTGTATACGTGATAAGTGCATTAGTGTTCCTGTAACCTTTTTGCATCTAAGATGGTATGGTCATGTCGTTAGGAGGAATGAACAGTATGTTGGGAGGAAGGTGATGGAAATGGATATACAGGGTAGGAGAGGGAGGGAGAGACCAAAGGGTAGGTGGATGGATTGCATCAATGACGACCTGAGGTCTAAAGGTTTGTTGGGTGATGAGGTATGGGACAGGAACATATGGCCAGAAAAATCGACCCCACATACATATATACCTTGGCTGTTTCCCCCTTAAATTGGGGGGTAGCCAACATCAAAAAGGAAAACAGTTTGGGGAGAAGTTATTCTCCCCTCTACTCCCCCTCTTCTTTGACGTCTCACAGGAGGTTGGTACAAGGGGGAGGGGATTCCTTGTCCCCCCGCCCCGTCCACTTTTAGTCGCCTTTTACGACACGCAGGGAATACGGTGAGGTTGTTCTTTGATATTGTGCCCGCCCCACAGGGCACAGGATATTACATGAAAAGCTACGGCAGATTCGTAAGCACATTACAGTTGCACCTCTGCCATACGAGCCCCATCCATTAGCAGTGGAATGTACCGGCTGCACCCGCTCCACTCCATATGTTTCAAAACAAGAAGTGGTTGTCTAAAAGTCCAAGCAACGAGAATAGCTCAAATTTTCAAAATAAAGCTTGGACCTGCATCACCTAATAAAAATTGATAAAAAGGGGAGGGAGTGGAGTTTAAAAGTGCGAAAAGATGTAGACGGAAGAAGAAGAAGAATCTATATGGGAATCAAACAGCATGTAGTTATCAAAGTGAATTTCTAGATTTTTTTTACTGTTTTGTTAGGTGTAAAGGTATTGGCGCAAAAATAAATGTTGTGTTTTCTGGAATTTGTGCTATACGGTACATTGAGCCAATAAACAAGCACTGTGTTTTACTTTCGTTAATTAACAGCCCAATTTCTTGAAAATAGGTTTTAATATTTGAAAGAGTGTTTTCTGCTCTTAAGGTTAGCTCTGGGAGATTATTAATATCGCCACTAAGGATTAGCTAAGTGTCATTTGCATATTGTACAACTAGACAGTCACAATTGAAAAAAAGATAGATCATTTACGTAAATAGAGAAGAGGATAGGACCAAGTACTGATCCCTGTGGAACACCAAATTATACATTCTTTGGAGTAGAGAAAATGCTGTTAAGACGGATAGACTTTTGCGATTAGATAGATACTCTCTAAACCAGCTCGGGTCAATATTTAAGTTAGTACATTTACTTATAAGAATTTCATGATTTACACTGTCGAAGGCTTTTGATAAGTCTAATAATACAAGCAGAGAGATATTTTACATATCTATATTATTATAGATATTATTCGTAACTATGAGCAGTGCAGTTTCTGTCGAGAGTTTCGGTCTGAAACCATGTTGGTTAATAGCTAATAGTCTATTTGACTCTAAATATGACATAAGTTGGCATGCAACAATTTTTTCTAATATTTTAGAGAAAATGGGTAGCAGGGAAATGGGACGATAGTTTGTCACATCTTCTTTGTCCCCCCTTTTATGCAGTGGTATTACAAGTGATTTTTTTCCAAGAGTCAGGAAACTTTTTAGTAACAATGGAAGTATTTATGATAGCTAGAATATAAGATACAATCATGGGTAGAGCATCTTTGATGAATTGAAATGGTATACCATCTGGGCCATAAGAGCCAGAGTTTGTTAGGCTCTTTTATGGTAAGAATGAGGATACCACAATCGATAGGATTTAACTTGAAGACTCTCTTATGTTTACATTGAAAGAATTGTCATTTAAGTAATTACTCATGTTCACTAACTTTATGTTTTCTTGTGTTTTCTCGTGTGTATGTTTCCCAATGATAGCAAAATAGTTATTAATGTTTTCCGCTTTGTCTTTCAACTCCGCAACACTTTCATGTCTCTCTGAGGCAGTCTTTCCATTTGGATCATACTTCTTATCACTTTCCATGTTGCTGCTGTATCATGTCTAGTCATTAAATTTGTTTTGTAAAAGTTTTTTTTACTTATATCAGTGAGGGATCTGACACGTTTATTTTCTACTTTATAACGTTCACGGAGAGTCACATCATATCTATTCATTTTTAGCTCGTTTTGTATTTGATTTCTGATTTGTATTGCCTCTTTGATGTCATTAGTTAGCCAAGGGGATGAGGGGCAGGTTATTTTTCTTGTTACAATGGGTGCACAACTATCTAAGCATTCACGGAAGACTCTTGTTAGAATTCCAGCCTGCAAATCGACATTATCTGTGTTTATTAAACCATTAAGTACATTTCAGTTGTTGATTAATGCTTCTCAAAAGATATCAGGGTAGTAATTTTGTATACAACGGAATGTCTTGAAGAGAGGCTTCCTTTTGGACTTGTTAATGTTTAGCATAGCAATATTTATCTCGTGATCTGTAATTGGGCAGGGAACTACGTTCCAGTTGGGTATACTTTCCACTTTATTTGTTATTATCAGATCTATCAGAGTCCTAGAATTAGGGCTTATACGAGTCGGCTTTGTCAATATCTGTGTTAATTTCAATGTTCATCACCCTTTTCATTTTGTTATCTGCTGAGGGCAAGTCATCATGAAAGCCACCAGGTATGTATATGGGTTTATGGTGCACACAGATATTTCTGAAGGTTTCTAGCTGATGACTGAATGGACTGGAAGGTGCTTCTGGGTGACAGTAGACACACCTTACAATGAAAGATGGAAGTTTCTGATACTGCACAGTGATCCATATATCCTCGAGCTCTTCAGTTTTTTCTTGACCTGTGGGTATTTCTCATGCCCTAAAATGGTGAATTTACTAAGGCTGATGAGAATACAGAACCTGCCACAGAAATGCGTAATATATAAAACTAGTGAAATACAACGTTAGGCAATGCATAATTTGTAAAGTTATTGATGTGCAAAGCAGAGAAATATGTTAAAGCATTTGAAATGCATTATATATAAAGCTACTGAAATATAATGAAAAGCCATGTGTTATATATAATATCTACTTATAAAGCTATGGAACCATTGGAATCTAAGGAAAGGATAGTGGAGTCCCTTGTATGAATCCATGTTTAGATTAACAGACTGTCTCTTCACGAGTCAAGATTTCGTTCAGACAAACAATTAACCGTCCTGCACTTCTCGTTAAATGAAATGTGACAGAGTTGGTGGGCCTTTTTTAATCCAGCCACTTGAGGGAAATGTTGGGATTTTCTTTAGGTTTCCTAGTACTATCCCTCTCATAAACCCTTTCTGCATCTCGTCTCTTACTTAGGTGATCATTACTCGCTCATTTTTTGTTTTGCCAGCTCAGGTCGGTATCAATTTCAAGCCCTGATCAATAGAGAAGGTTGGTGTCAGAAAGGGCATCCACATGTAAAATTTTGACTCATAAATAAGCACCAATATGACAGCAAACTTTATAATCCAGTCACTGGGAGAAGCCAGCCAGCTCACCTCAGTGTGGGTCCAAAGTCCTGATCACTGGAAAGAGTTGGTGTCTAGAAATTCATCTGGCTGTATGACTCCGAGTCAAAATCATCCATAAGCCTCCAAGAAGCAGCTGAGAAATGGCGAACCCATAAGAACAAGGAAACACTGCCAATAATAAAGAATCATATCTTTAGATACAAATTGATTTTAAATACTAATTAATAGGAACTTATGTATTTCAGTAAAATTTAAAATAAATATATCAGATATCATATCGGTTACTGCAATAAGGTAACCAGTAGAGTGCTTGACTCTCCCCACGTGCTTGACGAATCCAAGGTGACGTGATAGGAAGGGCATCAAGCCTTAATTTCCCAGCTTTAGTCCGTCTGTGTCCACCCCAAAATTGGGACAAATAGTGACTCATATCATGTAAAAACATAAGAGTTCTAACCCAGAAGGTCTCAAGGATGGCTCAATTTCGTACAGCTTCTCCTCGCCAGAATCGTATGGACATAAAAATGGGAATGTAATCACCGCCCTCATGTGGTAGATAATACCTGTCAAAGTATCTGGCAAATTAAATACACCATTAGATGTGTGAGGCTGTAGTGAATAAGTATCTTAAAGAGGGTTCAGTCTTCAGTATTCTTACTCTCTCTTCTGCATTGTTTCTTATGGGGCTAAGATGTTAACACCAGCTCCACTTCAATTTGCACTTCATCTTCTCTGTTGGTTCTAGTTACAAATCAGAGATATGCTTAAATAAATGAATAAGTAAGGTGATAATTATTGTTTACCATTTTGTGTTATTATCTATCCACTTCCCATTATGGGGGTGAACACAGACAGGTAGGAGCTGGGGAATTATGGAGATACCCTTCCTACGTCCCTGCAGTGGGGTAATTGATTAATCAAATGACGAGTTTTTATATGAACAAATATAACTATTCCTTAATACGTAAACAAGTAAGTGAATAAATATACACATAGATAAAAATAAATCGCAAATCTGATAAGGATAAAAATTTAATCCACTTTTTCTTTCATGAAATATTCGAGTTTGCTCTACTGACCTGAATTCAAGGAAATAAATAATTAATCATCTTATTCTTTAAAATTTGACGTCATATCTGGCTGAAGTCAGCACTTTTTTTGTTTTTTATATGAGTGTGACACCGGGACAGGCAGAAACTGCCCTCATCAATAAAGGCCCGGGCACGAAAAAATTCCAAGAAAAAGGAAGAGAAAAAGGTTAAGGACAAGGCAGAGATGAGGTAATATCACACAAAGGAAAACGACAGACAGAAAAAAACAGTCAAAGTACAGAGGACCCAGATATATGGAGGACTAGGCTCTGAGATGACGATAGATCTGCTTTTAGAAGGATGAAAGGTTATAAGAATTAAGAAAGACAGAAGGAGGAAGAGAGTTCCAGAGTCTGGAGGTAGATGGGAAGAAGCAGTCGCTGCACCAACCAATCCGCGAGCTACAAATATCCACACAGTACCTGTGAGATGAGGCCGCTTGGCGAGTGTTACGCGGCCTCGGCAGTGGAGGGATGCAACTTGCCAACTCATCAGAGCAGCGATGGAAGTAGTAGCGATAGAAAAGCGAAATGGAAGATACCTTACGGCGAAGAGGGAGAGAGTCCAGGTTAGAAGTAAGAGAAGGATCATTAATGAGTCTGACTGCCTTAGATTCAAGCCTATCAAGAAGATAAGTAAAGGAAGAAGCACCCCAGATGCGTGAGCAGTATTCTAAGCAGGGACGGATAAGACCTTTGTAAATTTTAAGTACCTGCAAAGAGGAAAGGTAATGACGAAAACGAAACAAAAACCCCAATATTTTGGATGAAGATTTAGAAATTTGGATTATGTGTTCCACCAAGACAAGTTAGGGGCTATATGGATTCCTAATATGTTGATAGAGTTAAGAGGGTAAATTTTATTAGTTTCGAAGACAATAGGGTTATCAGGAGGAGAAGAAGATAAAGAGATAACCAGAAACTGTGTCTTGGAGGCATTGAATTTAACTAAATTTTGAGTGCCCCTCTCAGATACTTTCTGCAAATCGAGAGTTAAGAGTAGAAGACAGAGTGATACGAGATTGATTACGAGTAACAGATGAAGGTTGTGAAGAAAAGGCAGAGGAAAAGTGAAGGGTAGAATCATCAGCAAAGGCATGAAGAAGAAAGGAAGATGGGGATTGTAGAAGATCATTGATGAAGAGAAGGAACAGAGTAGGTGAAAGAACAGAGCCCGGTGGAATGCCACTGGTAACAGAGAAAGGGCTAGATGTCGAGCCATCAACAACTACAGATATAGAACGGTCAGAAAGAAAACTGGAAATCAGAGAACAGAAAGAAGGGGTAAAGCCATAGGCAGGGAGTTTGGCCAACAGAGCCTTGTGCCAGACTCTATCAAAAGCCTTAGAGATATCAAGGGCGACGACAAAGGATTCCCCATAGTTCGTCAGAGAAGATGACCATACATGAGTAAGATAGGACAGATCACCAGTGGATCTTGCCTTGCGGAAGCTGTACTGGTGATCGGAGATAAGTGAGCTAGATTCAAGATATTTCAAGAAATTGAATTGAAAAGGGGGGCACTAGGGCTCCATTACATCTTGCCCATCCTCACCCGTTTCCATCAACTGTTCTTTGGGGCAAGGAAGCAAATCAGGATGATGCGATAACCAGCCCTTAGCTCCACTTCCTTGTAGTCGGCTAGTCACATCAAGCATGCAGTTAGGCTCGCGTACTTTATCCTGTGATCAGCTTTACGTCACGGACTCCCTTTTCTACTAAGGACTAGGATGGTGTCTTCTTGCAAAAGACTTTGGTTTTGGCAGGTGTGAACATTATCCTGAGTGAATGCCCTTTCTAGCCTCAGACTGTGATGGGCCAGGAACCCTCAACCTGATGGCTCAGAGTCAGGAATGCTACCACTTGGTCCCGTACCTTATGCTAATTTTACTTAAAAATATGAATGTTATCAGGTTTAGGTTAATCTCCATAGCCTACATGAGATAACCTCAAATGTCAGATTTTCCATCTTGGTATGATGAATTATCTGGAAGGCCTCGTCTTAGTATATCGTCTCAACGATATATTATTATTATTATTATTATCATTATTATTATTATTACTGTTATTACTATTATTATTATTAGTGGTAGTATATTATCATTATTACAGCATTATTATTATCATTATTGGGACCGCAGGAACCCAGTGAATAGAGCCACTTGGGAAGTGACAGATGCACAATTGTGCCCACCACGGGCATTAGAAATGGATCAAGCCTTTTTTTCCCAGCTTTAACCTGTCTATGATAGTCCCCTAAATGGGGATTACTAGTGACACATAAAATGGCAAGGAACATTATTATTATAATTATTATTACTATCATTAAGGGGTGTAATATATATATATATATATATATATATATATATATATATATATATATATATATATATATATATATATATATATATATATATATATATATATATATATATATATATATATCATACATACATACTCAGTGTCTGAATGGAGAAGAGTTAGTGGTGGAGTTCCACAGGGTTCAGTTTTAGGGCCACTTATGTTCCTTGCATATGTAAATGACCTACCAGAGTCTGTAAATTCATTCATGAATATGTTTGCAGATGATGCAAAGATTGTGAAGAAAGTAAAAAACGAGAACAATGGTAGAGAACTTCAGGAGGATCTAAATAATCTGCATGAGTGGTCAGAAAAGTGGCTAATGAAATTCAATACTTCAAAATGTAAGGTAATGAGAATGGGTACAAGTGCAAGAAGGCCCAAGCTTGACTACTCGGTGGCTGGAGTACAACTTCAAGAGACAGAAAATGAGAGAGATCTAGGAGTTAAACATACTGGCAGATTTGTCTCCAGAAATACATATAAATGGCATAGTAAGGGCAGCATATGCATTCTTATCAAATGTAAGGGTAGCCTTCAGGCACATGGACAAGGAAATGTTCAGAAATATTTATGTAACCTATGTGAGGCCAAAACTCGGAATATGCAGCCCCCTTTTGGAATCCGCACTTGAAAAAGCACATAGCTAAGCTTGAAAAAGTTCAAAGACATGCCACGAAACTGGTGCCAGAAATACGCAATCTCAGTTATGATGAGAGGCTGAGGGAATTAGACTTACCATCACTCGAAGCTAGAAGAGTGAGGGGGGATATGGTGACAGTCTTTAAATTCCTTCATGGTTATGATAGAGTGGATAGGGATCGATATTTTGATATGGCTGGCTCTAGAACTAGAGGTCATAGTTTGAAGCTTCGTAAGAAAACTTCTTTGCAGGATGTAAGGAAATACTTTTTCAGTGTAAGAGTAGTTGATAATTGGAATTGGCTAAGCGAGAAGGTAGTTAATGCTATCTCAATCCATAGTTTTAAGGAAAGGTATGATAAGTATCACTAAGTATAAAATGGAACCGATCAGGAGACAGGAAGATACGAGCTTTGGGCTCTTTCCCGTAAACACAATTAGGTAATCACAATTAGGTAATCACATATATATATATATATATATATATATATATATATATATATATATATATATATATATATATATATATATATATATATATATATATATATATATATATATATATATATATATATAATATATATATAATATATATATATATATATATATATATATATATATATATATATATATATATATATATATATATATATATATATATATATATATATATATATATATATATATATATATATATATATATATATATATATATATATATATATATATATATATATATATATATATATATATATATATATATATATATATATATATATATATATATATATATATATATATATATATATATATAAATATATATATATATATATATATATATATATATATATATATATATATATATATATATTGAACAAACTGCATGTATATATATATATATATATATATATATATATATATATATATATATATATATATATATATATATATATATATATATATATATATATATATATACAGTGATCCCCCGCTGGATCGCGTTTCTTGGTTCGCGTTTTCACTGTACCACGGGTTTTTTTTGGGCAAAAATAATTGTAAAATACCTATGTACATGAGTATGTCATGTAATTACCACTTCTTTCACCGAAATTTTATCTATCACTTTCATATAAATTTACGTTGCATGCTGTTATTTATGAAGTAAAGGGTGGTTTGTTAACAGTGCAGGGAGGGTTTATACAGTGTAAACGTAAAAATAAATTAAAATATCTATGTACATATAGGCTGATCCTACTTCGTGGTTTTCCTGTCTCCCGCTGGGTCCTGGAACAGAACTACCGTGATAAGGTGGAGATCTCTGTATATACATATTGAACAAACTATATATATATATATATATATATATATATATATATATATATATATATATATATATATATATATATATATATATATATATATATATATATATATATATATATATATATATATATATACATACATATACCTTGGCTGTTTCCCCCTTAAACTGGGGGGTAGCCAACATCAAAAAAGGAAAACAGTTTGGGGAGAAGTAATTCTCCCCTCTACTCCCCCTCTTCTTTGACGTCTCACAGGAGGTTGGTACAAGGGGGGGGGATTCCTAGTCCCCCGCCCCGTCCACTTTTAGTCGCCTTTTACGACACGCAGGGAATACAGTGAGGCTGGAGGGACTAGGAATCCCCCCCCTTGTACCAACCTCCTGTGAGATGTCAAAGAAGAGGGGGAGTAGAGGGGAGAATAACTTCTCCCCAAACTGTTTTCCTTTTTTGATGTCGGCTACCCCCCAATTTAAGGGGGAAACAGCCAAGGTATATGTATATATATATATATATATATATATATATATATATATATATATATATATATATATATATATATATATATATATATATATATATATATATATATATATATATATATATATATATATATATATATATATATATATATATATATATATATATATATATATATATATATATATATATATATATATATATATATATATATATATATATATATATATATAAATATATATAAATATATATATATATATATATATATATATATATATATATATATATATATATATATATATATATATATATATATATATATATATATATATATATATATATATATATATATATATTGAACAAACTATATATATATATATATATATATATATATATATATATATATATATATATATATATATATATATATATATATATATATATATATATATATATATATATATATATATATATATATATATACAGTGATCCCCCGCTGGATCGCGTTTTCACTGTATCGCGTTTTTTTTTTTTTAAATAATTGTAAAATACCTATGTACATGAGTATGTTATGTAATTACCACTTCATTCACCGTAATTTTATCTATCACTTTCATATAAATTTACGTTGCATGCTGTTATTTATGAAGCAAAGGGTGGTTTGTTAACAGTACAGGGAGGGTTTATACAGTGTAAACTTAAAAATAAATTAAAATATCTATGTACATATAGGCTGATCCTACTTCGCGGTTTTCCTGTCTCTCGCCGAGTCCCGGAACAGAACTACCGCGATAAGGGGGGGATCACTGTATATATATTGAACTATATATATATATATATATATATATATATATATATATATATATATATATATATATATATATATATATATATATATATATATATCTATCTATCTATCTATCTATCTATCTATCTATCTATCTATCTATCTATCTATCTATCTATCTATCTATCTATCTATCTATCTATCTATCTATCTATATATATATATATATATATATATATATATATATATATATATATATATATATATATATATATATATATATATATATATATATATATATATATATATACTGAACAAACTATATATATATATATATATATATATATATATATATATATATATATATATATATATATATATATATATATATATATATATATATATATATACTGAACAAACTATATATATATATATATATATATATATATATATATATATATATATATATATATATATATATATATATATATATATATATATATATATATATATATATATATATATATATATATATATATATATATATACTGAACAAACTATATATATATATATATATATATATATATATATATATATATATATATATATATATATATATATATATATATATATATATATATATATATGATACATATATATATATATATATATATATATATATATATATATATATATATATATATATATATATATATATATATATATATATATATACTGAACAAACTAACTATATATATATATATATATATATATATATATATATATATATATATATATATATATATATATATATATATATATATATATACTGAACAAACTATGAAGGAAAAAGGTAACAATGGAATACTCTAATGCTATTGAGCAGAAGCATATCCAATGAGGAAGTTCTGAAGATGAGTAAATGATACTGTACAGTACTCATAAGCACAATGCTATTCCTGCAGTTACATGACCTGCGTACTTCTCGAGAAACTGTATTCAAACATACAAAATTAAAAATTAAAAGAATGTAAAAATAATATAAAAATAAATCAGAATTTGATGTTCGAGATAAAATTGTAGTGAAATGAGATTTAAGCACAAAAAAAAATATAAACATGTCATTTATTTCTTATCTTTGACATGTACGAGCTCCTTTTTCAGGAATTAATCATTTCAATATCTTCACGCTAAAAATCCATTATAGCCTTGAGATGTTATTTTTATCATTATTGAAGAGCTAACTTAACTGTGTCAAGGGTATACTTTTTATTATAATTAGTAGTAGTAGTAGTGGCAACAGCAGTGGTAATTATAGCAGCTGTAGAAACAGTAGTAGTAATAAATGTAGTAGCATTTTTGGATGCTGTTATATAATATTCATACTACAGTATCTCTAAATAAACTTGCAGTCTCTATTATAATTGTTAATTATGAAATTGCAAAGTTTCCTTCATTTCACACTGTACTTGATTGGCATTCTCTTCTTTTTAGTTTTTCTTAAAGATCACGTCAGTAAATCACACTTATAAAAACACTGTTCTACGAATATCAGTGGTAAATACCAATCACCGATTATTAAATGTTAATGCTCTATTGAGAATAAGGTAGTACAGGGACTTCTCAATTTAAGAACGAGCTAGGTTGTTCGTAAGTTGTGTTTAAGGAAAAAATAGTACTGTACAGTACATACATATGCCGTACTATACAACAGTAATAATAATGTAATAATATAGTACAGTACATAAATACATACGTTAATACATGGGTATATAACGGGTAGGTTTTTTGCTTGTATCTGTGAATGTTTGTAACTCGGTTGTTCATAAGTAGGGGAGCCTCTGTATATCATTTGCCATAATAATCTTTAGGAACAGGTAGTTCTATGATATTTGCTATATTCTATCTTCATCTGACTGTTACACAGAAATAAAACGCCACCTAAAAGAGTATTCATAACCATGCAAATATCTCATATTATTCCAACACATTTGACAAATCACAATACTCTCCACTTCTGTTCCTCATTCCTTTTTCTTGGTGCCCAGGGTAGATGTAAACAGTTTTCTCTGCTCGTCCTGGTGTCATACATAAAAAAAAATCAGATTACTAGCAATATTGTATACTGCACATATGGAATAAGAGAATCCATGAGGCTATAAAAGGAAATATTGCATAACGAAAAAAAATTCACCTGTACCAAAACATACTTACTAACTCAAGAATTATTTAGTAATGAAACTTTTCTCAATACAGTAAAATTTATGGTTTTTATTTTGTGATGGCTAATTAAAACAAATATAGTTAAAAATCTTTTCTATTCATTTACACAAGAGATTCTTCCTGCTCACACCACAGTTTATGTTTAGGATCACAAACAAATCTCTTGATTGTTTTACATATGAGACAAGTTATAACTACATGGCTCTGTCGGTTGTATCTCTTTCGCACTCTGGCGTTCACCCCGTATATTAGCATCGTTCCGCAACCTTTACACAGCATACGTTTTAGTGAGGGAGGCAACCTGGAGAGACTTTTTCTTCCAACAGCCAATGCTAAGGAACCTGTCTGGGAGGCTAATGCTTTTTCAAAAGTTAAGGAACCTGGCCCTTCCTCTACCTGTCCCATGTTGACTAACTTACGAGACACCTGAACGAGGTAATTAATTCGCTCGTGATTATCTCCTACCATACATGCCTTCTGTTTCTTGCCCTGAGTTTGTTGTGGCTTAGATTGTGGCTTTTCTTTGATATTTTGTACTTCTTCTTTCTTTCTTTTTTGGGACATGCCACTTGAGCCAGCTTTACACTGATCTTGCGTAGCATCTTTGTGCATTCCATCATCACAAGGATTCATTCCAATAAGAGAGATGTTTTTTTGGTTTACTAATGCCGATTCACATTTTGATACTGCGATTTCTGCTTGAGACAGAGTATGTTTTGAAAACATATCAGTAGGATTATTTACTTCTCTACTATCATGCTGAAGCTTTACACTTCCCGAATCTAATTTTGTATACGTCTGTAACGGCACTTCGTGACGTTCAACACACTCAGGCTTCTCATAATCACTTTGAATATTTGGGCCAACAATATCCAGATGTTCATTTTTTGTTATTCCAGCTATTTTTTCTATTGTGGCATCAATACTTTGCTGTAGTGGGTCTGAATCCACTGCAGAGTGCCGTTGTTTCTCTTTAAACAAGTATTCTGGCACACAATGTAAGTTCATTTTTTCACCTTCCGTATAAAGACTTTCTGAATTTACATGCATATGTGGCTGTCCCTGTACATTCGTGTCTGGATCACTATGTGAATTCATTATATTACCTTGTACCTGACGACTTTCAGAATACATACTTGTGCACTTGTCTCTCTTTACACTTGAATCTCCTGGTTCACTACTCAAGTTCACCTCTTCACCTATTCTATGATGACTTTCAGAATTCATAATTGAATGCAGTTGTCTCTTTATAGTTTTATCTACTGACTCGCTATGCAAATTCTTCTCTTCAATTTCTACATGGTGAATTTCTAAATCCATACCTGAGTGTGCCTGTTTCTCTACACTCATGTTTAAGGTTTCACTATGTAAACTATTTTCTACACTCATGTTTAATGTTTCACTATGTGAACTATTTTCTCTACCTTGCCTTTGATGACTTTCTAAATCCATACCCGTGTCCTTTTGTGCATATACACTTGAGACTGTAAACTCAATATATGTACTAATATCTTCAGTTTGTATCAGATGACTTTCTGAAACCTTTATTGAGTACTACTGTCTATCTACACTCACATATGTTTGCTCACTCTGTGGACTATTTTCCACACCTTGTGCTTGATGACTTCGTTTTTCAATACCTGTGAACTGTTGTCTCTCTACACATAAGTCCGCTGACTCATTACGTGCACTGTTTTCTTCACTTTGTGAGTGATAACTTTCCAATTGTTTTGGCTGCTGCTGATATGCTGTAGCTAAATTTTCAACTTGCATTGGCAGTATTTAATATTTAAAGGCTAAATGCTCCTGCTTTTGTTGTTTTTCAGCTCTTGGGAACTTTTATCTTTCATCTCCATAATGAAATCTTTGTTGTAATTATCAGCAAGATGATATTAAGCTGTTCCCAAGTAATGTCAATCCAGAGAAAACGTTTATACAGATATCTGAAAAGTAAAATGAAAGAATTTATGATGTTATCTCTGGAGAAGCATCTAAAAATAATTATTTTATGACAGAAAACTACTTTTTGTACAATAAACATAAGTCATAAACATTACAGTATATGCCAAAAGATATGTAAACACTTGCATGTACTAATGCTCTATTTCTGGTAGGGTGTACAATATTTTATTTAATAATCTATCCTCAAGTACTACTCTGAGATCCATGAAAAATTTCCAAATCAGTATTCTGAGGTTTTTTACACCATCAGAGAATGAAATTTGTATCTAGTCTAACAAAACAGGAGCAGCCTTAATATATGAGGAGTTATGAAAACCTCATTCTCGAATCAAGACAATACTTTAAGATCCAGAGTAGGACATAAAAGAAGAGGTGAAATATATGATCACAAGTAACTCTGTGGTCTTGAAATATGTTTCTAGGGTAGGCTAGTATAATACTTATTTTCACAGGTAAGAATTCAAACCAATTGACTGACCATATACCAACCGCATAAAAACAAAAAATATACTCTAAACTATAAATACCAGAATACTGATTAGTAATGCAAATATAGTAATTGATCTCCACCCAAACTTCAGTTATTCCGGTTTTACGTCACGGACTCCTTTTGCAACCAAGGGCTAGGACGGTTGCCTTCTTGCGAAGGACTTGTTTTGGTAGATGTAATCGTTACCCTGAGTGCATGCCCTTGCTAACCTCAGACCGTGACGTGGCGCGAACCCTCGACCTGACGCCTCAGAGTCGCAGACGCTACCGATTGAGCCACGGTGACTACTCCACCCAAACTTCAACATACAGCAAAAAATTCAGGCATGATTTTATACAGAATAGTACAATAATTTGCACAGTATATTCTCTCTCTCTCTCTCTCTCTCTCTCTCTCTCTCTCTCTCTCCTCTCTCTCTCTCTCTTCTCTCTCTCTCTCTCTCTCTCTCTCTCTCTCTCTCTCTCTCTCTCTCTCTCTCTTTAAGTCTCACAATGAAGACCTGATGATCCTAAATTATATATCTATAATAATGGCATACGTATGAAAGGAAGAATAATGAAGTAGACGAACAGTTTTGTATTGTTACACAATATTAGTAACTTTAGTTGTCACGTAATAGTATCAAACATAAATTTTATTGCCCTTGCAGTAATCTGTCAATCAGATATACAGTATACAGTATATCGTTTTCATTTACAGTGCTAAAATAAAAAGTGTCTACACTGATATATAAAATAATTAGTATATATATATATATATATATATATATATATATATATATATATATATATATATATATATATATATATATATATATATATATATATATATATATATATATATATATATATATATATATATATATATATATATATACACCTAGTTCTTGGAATAACGAAAATATAGGTTCTAAGAAGTGACGGGTAATGTGAAAATTGCGTAATGTAACGAGTCATTTTCCATAAGATACAATGATAATGGGCAGAGATACGTTTCACAACCATACATAGACACACTATGCCAAAGATATAAGATAAGTAAAACATATTTCATAAGTACATAACAAAGCAGACAGACCTGTAGTTATTTATATTAACATGCAAATAGTGTAGAGTATAAAAGATATACAGATTTACTGTACAGTAAACAAATTAATGCACTCTATTATGCGGTGGGCAACAGGCATACACTGGGACGTGCAGGGTGGCGGTGAGTACATAACTTAAGCGGTAGAAGTGGAGGAGGATGCAGGAGAACGAACCTCTATCTGCAAACGTTTTTGCTCTTGCACGCTTTTACCCTGACGATATTACAGTGATCCTAGCTGGATCGCGTTTCTTGGTTCGCGTTTTCACTGTACCACGGTTTTTTTTTTTGGCAAATTATTATTTTATTTTTTGGGTATACGCAAAAATATTAAAATATTGAAAAACTTAAAATTTTCAGTATTTTCATTTTTTTGTGAAAAAAACAAATTTCATTATTTAATTGATAAAAAATGTAAAGGGTGCTTATTTAACAGTGCAGGGAGGGTTTATACAGTAGGTAAACGTAAAAATAATTGTAAATTACCTATATACATGAGTATGTCATGTAATTACCACTTCATTCACCGTAATTTTATACAGTACGTAAATGTAAAAATAATTGTAAAATACCTATGTACATGAGTATGTCACGTCATCATCACCTCATTCACGGTAAGTTTTCCTATCACTTTCATATAAATTTACGTTGCATGCTGTTATTTATAAAGCAAAGGGTGTTTTTTTAACAGTGCAGGGAGGGTTTATACAGTACGTAAACGTAAAAATAATTGTAAAATACCTATGTATATGAGTATGTCACGTCATCATCACCTCATTCACAGTAAGTTTTCCTATCACTTTCATAAAAATTTACGTTGCTTGCTATTATTTATAAAGTAAAGGGTGTTTTTTTAACAGTGCAGGGAGGGTTTATACAGTACGTAAAGGTAAAAATAATTGGAAAATACCTATGTACATGAGTATGTCACGTCATCATCACCTCATTCACGGTAAGTTTTCCTATCACTTTCATAAAAATTTACGTTGCATGCTGTTTTTATAAAGTAAAGGGTGTTTTTCTAAAAGTGAGGGAGGGTTTATACAGTACGTAAACGTAAAAATTATTGTAAAATACCTATGTATATGAGTATGTCACGTCATCATCACCTCATTCACGGTAAGTTTTCCTATCACTTTCATAAATATTTACATTGCTTGCTGTTATTTATAAAGTAAAGGGTGTTTTTTTAACAGTGCAGGGAGGGTTTATACAGTACGTAAAGGTAAAAATAATTGGAAAATACCTATGTACATGAGTATGTCACGTCATCATCACCTCATTCACGGTAAGTTTTCCTATCACTTTCATAAAAATTTACGTTGCATGCTGTTTTTATAAAGTAAAGGGTGTTTTTCTAAAAGTGAGGGAGGGTTTATACAGTACGTAAACGTAAAAATTATTGTAAAATACCTATGTATATGAGTATGTCACGTCATCATCACCTCATTCACGGTAAGTTTTCCTATCACTTTCATAAATATTTACATTGCTTGCTGTTATTTATAAAGTAAAGGGTGTTTTTTTAACAGTGCAGGGAGGGTTTATACAGTACGTAAACGTAAAAATAATTGTAAAATACCTATGTACATGGGTATGTCATGTAATTACCACTTCATTCACCGTAATTTTATCTATCACTTTCATATAAATTTACGTTGCATGCTGTTATTTATGAAGTAAAGGGTGGTTTGTTAACAGTACAGGGAGGGCTTATACAGTGTAAACGTAAAAATAAATTAAAATATCTATGTACATATAGGCTGATCCTACTTTGTGATTTTCCTGTCTCGCGCCGGGTCCCGGGGATCCGAACCATCGCGATAATGGAAGGAACACTGTATATGGCAAGTTTGTTTGCTGTTTGTTCTTAATGCTTTTTTTCCATTCTCTCCATAATATCTGATCACATTAAGCGGTAGAAGAGAAGGAGGATGCGGGAGAACGAACCTCTATCAGCAAAAGTTTTTCTGCCTCCGTATCAGCTGATGCACTCTCGCACGCTGTTTCCTTGACGATATTATATGGCAAGTTTGTTTGCTGTTTGTTCTTAATGCTTTTTTTCCATTCTCTTCATAATATCCGATCGCATTAAGCGATAGAAGAGGGGGAGGATGCGGGAGACCGAACTTCTATCTGCAAACGTTTTGCCACCTCCGGATCAGCTGATGCACTCTCGCACGCTATTTCTCTGATGATATTATATGGCAAGTTTGTTTGCTGTTTGTTCTTAATCCTCAACCACGTACTGTACTTAGCATTTTTTCTTTTCTCTCCATAATATCCGATCGCATTAAGCGGTAGAAGAGGAGGAGGATGCGGGAGAACAAACGTCTATCTGCAAATGTTTTGCCACCTCCGTACCAGCTGAAGCACTCTCGCACGCTATTTCCCTGACGATATTATATGGCAAGTTTGTTTGCTGTTTGTTCTTAATGCTTTTTTCCATTCTCTCCATAATATCCGATCATATTAAGCGGTAGAAGAGAAAGAGGATGCAGGAGAACGAACCTCTATCTGCAATCGTTTTGCCGCCTCCGTATCAGCTGATGCACTCTAGCACGCTATTTCCCTGACGATATACAAACCTTAACACAAACACAGTACAAGCGATATATCCACGCAGTATGCTGGGTAAAGAGACACTGACGCACATGGCAGCATGGCGGAAAAGTGCCTCCGAGGCGGTCAATTATTTACTAAAATTAAAAAAAAAAAAATTCTAATTTTTTTGCATGGGCGTTATTCGTGTATTTAGCATTTTTTTACTATTATTTTTTAGGGGCATTATTCCAATTTCGTGGATTTTAAACACGTATATAAAGCGAACTGAGTGTATATATATATATATATATATATATATATATATATATATATATATATATATATATATATATATATATATATATATATATACCTTTCAACTGCTTCATCAAGGGGGCTTGGTCTTCATAAGCCTGGTATCCAAACTTAATTAAGCTTAGGCTTGTGTATATTAGGCAGCTTAGGTGTTTGGTTCAGAATCAGGGAAGAGATCCCAAATGTCCCAGCAGATGAACTGCACTAGTCACATAAAGAATAAGAAATGTAGTCTTCTAACTCTCTGACCTATGATATTTACACTAAATTAATAGAAAAAGTAGAAAAATGCTTTTGGCAAATACAGTATTATTGTGATAAATGTAAAAGTACATAAAAATTTTTATCACAATACCTTCTATAGAACCAAAAAAAAAAAAGGCTATATTAAGTTCCCACCTTTAATGAACAGCCCTGAACCCAAGTAAAAATACCCACTCTTTAGATGATAATATATGAACATTTTATCTAATGCTGTACTCACTATGACAGCTGAGTTGACAGACAAAAATTACACAAGGGCTGCAACAGCCCTGAGATAAGCCCTAAGTGACTCTGACTGAATAGTGCGACAAATCTTCGTAAGTCAATAGCACAACTTCTTCAGTAAGTGCGAGGCACTACAGTCTATACAATATGGTATATGTTTATCATCACATCCCCTATCGAAATGAACATATGAAACATGGAAAAAATATCTTTAAAACAATTAAAAATGTCAATTTTCAATATCAAACCAACCCATTAAGCTAACCTAACTATCATAATAACTTTCACTAGTTTTCTTAATCCTAACTTAGGGTGTCAGAGTAAAAATCATCCAATTGCATTGAAGCCTTACTTATCTTTTTCTTATGTTCTTAAAATGGATATATTTTCACTTCATATACTAATGCACTGGCAGGAATCCCCCTTGTAAGGGGGTGGCCGAGTCAAAGCACACAAATTCACCAAACTTAATTTACCTCAATGATTGTTCTTAGCACCTGGGGGATCAAAGACCACCACAATTACTCTTCCTCGCCACACTACTTGGGTTACCCACAGGTTAGTGGATAAGGTGCTTCTGACGAAAGGCCCGAGAACCGAGGAGTTAAGAAATATTACTACATTTTACATCAGCAACAACTTCATATTAAGATAAACTTACAAGCTCTTCTTGCATGACTTAGTCTTTTTCAATTAAGTTAAAAGCCATGAAGCTGTCACACATGCAATTTAGTTTAGTCAAATTTTATAATAAATTCTGCCAATTATTAACTTTGATAAACTATATTGGATTGTTTTTTACATATTTACTCTGGCTAGATATAAATAGAAAATGCCAAACTTTTATATTTTAACAGAGAACAGTGCCATAGGGATTTTAATATACTGTGCACATTGTTATTGTTTTGAAAGTGTTTGAGTGTTTCACAATGGCTTTAATTACTTGTAAACTCTCAAAAGCAAGTTAATGTGTTATAAAATAAAAATATCCTCCTATATTTTAGTTATTTAATAAAAATGTATTCTTATCTTTAATTAGATTTACCTGAAGGTATCTTTTGTAATATTATGTAATGTATTGTCTTTTTGCAAGCACTCGAACAAATAAACTTTTCGAGTGTTTTGAAGTTGACTTAGGCTTATTTATAACTTAATTGATTGGCACAAGGATGACAAAGTAACATACTAAGGTATTTGAATATATATTTTCATTTAAAATTACATATTTTATGCTATTTTACTACCATTTAATTATATTAGATACTGAATAATTATATAGTTTTCTTCAATAGGAATCGAATTCAGTGTCGCGGCTCTGCGGTTTTTATCCCTCCCCCTCGTGTCATGTTATGCAGATGTCACCTGACCTCACTTGACACACCACGAGTGAAGGTACTTGAATTATTCAATTGTCATTTTTGTTCTTTTCACTTGTGTCGCAAATAAGGATATATTCTTAAAGTGAGAATGTTATCTGAATATTCGTATTCAATGCGATATTCATGACATTACACAAAATACGTTATATATTGGTTCAGAAAACTGTTTAATGCAATTATCGTTAACTGTGCATGGAATTCTAAGATCATTTTTTTTACTATTCTAATTTTCTTGGTTAAATGTCCAGTATAACTCCGGCACCTTAATTTTGGTCTATTTTCTTCCAATCCCTCACAAAACCCTTTGTATACATATAATACATTAGTAAAAATTGGCTGACGTGGGTTAGGTAAAGCATAATATTAACATTAACAATCTAGAGGACATTTTATGCCATGTCGGAAAAAAATCCTTAGTCAAATCCGGAAAAATCCCTAACACTTAAAACTATAAGGCATTTAATGAAATCTGTTCTGATCCCCTAAGCCCGTGCTTTACACGGCCTTCGGGTAGTTTACAGTTTAGCGGGCCATGCTGCTCAACGACCTCACCCCTCCGCTCAAGTAAGTTGTTCGACCCTAACCTGTATGATGGGGGGGTTCCAGGGGGGCTTCGGTTAGGTAAGTATTTTTAGTTAGGATAGTAAAAAATTGTTTTGTATGCCTATTGTCGCCATTTTTATTGTGTATTCATCCGCCAGTTCTCTAGTTAGAGCCTATGGCCAGCTATTGGTAGGTTTTGAACATTGGTATGGCCTGCTTAACTGTAGGTGTTCCCGGCCTTCAAGAGCCAGAATTAAGGCATTTTAACGAAAAATATACTGACCCCCTAAGCCCGTGCTTTACCTAACCTAACCCCGCCACTTCTTACTAATGTATTATATGTATACAAAGGGTTTTGTGACGGTTTGGAAGAAAATAGACCAAAATTAAGGCGCCAGATTTATACTGGCCCTATACCTTTTCTTGTGTTTATATGAACGGTAGAGTTCCAATCTGCCGACTCCCCTATTACCAATTCCCAGTTTGTTAATTCGCAAATTGCCGACACCTAATACAGTGGTGACCCCAACCCATGAATGCCTGTACCACGAACAAAATTTTGAACAAATTTTGACCCCAACCCACGAACACACATGTGTTGGCCAAGCCACCACATGTCCCACTCGTCTGCTCTAAGTTCTGCATTGGTGCCCGCTATGTGTGGTTTGTTTATGATCTGTTCATAGTTCTTGCTTTATTTTCCATTGTTTTACCTTTCATAGAGCCCTTATTATGGCTCCTAAGAATGTTAAAAGTGTTTGTGATATTGGAGGACTCTCCTTCCAAAAATTAGTCCACCTCCTCCTCCTCCTCCTCCTCCTCCTCCTCCTCCTCCTCCTCCTCCTCCTCCTCCTCCTCCTCCACCTCCACCTCCACCTCCACCACCACCACCACCACCATCATCCATGTATGCCAGCAATAATCATGCACAAAGGTAAATACAGTACTGTTTCTTACCTACATTATTATTATTTTGCCTACAGTATGTACTCTTTCCTACTGTATTTGTTATTAGTAGGAGAATGTTACAACTTTTGCTAAGTGTTGGACTTTGCTACTTTATACTGGGTATCAATTAGTGTCTACTGTATACCTGAATATTTACATGTTTTACTTTAAAATAGTAGAATTCCCTTCTATTATTAATGTAATTTTCCTTTTACAGATGAAATACATTTAACCTGTATTATATTTCATGTTTTTAGTGACTAAAAATATTTTAAAATAATATTTATTGTGACCAGGAACGGATTAATTGAATTTACCTGCTTTTCAATGGGAAAAATAAATCCAACCCAAGAACAGCTTTTGGGCTCGGATTAATTTTGTGGGTTGGGGTCACCACTGTAATCTGAATTTATTATTAGTGTAGTACACACAGGTGATTGAAGGGATTGATTTAGATTAGGTTATGTTGGGTTTGATTAGGTCAGATGGTTGATAGATAAATTGCTTTTAATACCAGGCCGCAATTTGGGAATCGCCCGAGTGGATCTGGCAAATTGGAATTCGGCAATCTAGTGCTAATTCACTTTCACACCCCCAGTTAAGAAAAATCTCCTGAAATGTATTGTAGTATTACGTTAGACTTGGTTACTTCAACCCCTGTTAAATAGTGAGCTAATAATTGAGTTTATATTTTTTTTTAGGTCTTTTAGATATTGTTTTCTGTGTTTTATCAAATCGCAGGGGTTTGAAAGTATGTAATTTTGGGGGGTGCCTGGGCCCGAACAGGGCAGTTTTCTTTACCCGTCCCAGTGTCACTCATTAAAAAGAATTTATGCAGGACATTGACACAATGTATCAGAACTTTGATGCTGTGACGATGATAATGAATCCCCATTGGGAAATAAGTAATTTAGTGCCTGGCATCCATCATTCACATTTTTTAACTTGAAATGGCTGGGCAAAATAATGGTACTGGAGCCAAATTGGAGAGTCACACATGGGACTTTATGCTTGAGAGACAAGCTCTTTATTTGCTGAATATTATATTTTATATTATATTTACATATGAATGGAAAGTAAGATAGATAATGTTTTTCACCTAGGTTAGGTTAGTTAAGTTAGTTTGGTTAGATTAGAAGGAATGCCTAAAACAAATCTTCCGCCTTGGGTCAAGATTCTTTTTATGCACCCTTCTATAACTTCAAATTTGACTTAGGTTAGATTGGGTTGGTTAGGTAGGTTAATTAAGTTTGGTTAAGTTAGAAGGGGTGCATAAAAAGAATCTCAATTTTATCTAGTCTGTTTTATCCCTGCTGTTGAGAAAGAAAGAGGGCCTCACTCATATTCTGTTTGTGTGTCCTAGTAAGTGACTAAAAGTAATAGGGGATCCATTAATATGGCAGTCCCATCCTCTCTAATTTTTTTTCAGTTCACTGAGCAGCTTACGAAAAGGGATAGAAATGAAAAGGTTATGATGAATCACCTTTACCTCTACATTTTCAGTTTAGTGGTGGCCTCTCTGCTGATTTCAGAGGGACAGACCTTGTGTGATGCAAAAGTCGACGAGATGGGGTGGAGTGAGGAGACTGGAATTCCCCTCCTCTCTATTTCCATCTCATAAAAAGTCTAGTTATATTGCTCTGACTCAGCCACCCACCCCCCTTATGAGGGAGAATATGGCTCTTGTATAAAGATAACAATTGATTTTGTAGTGCATGACAGGAGAGAGTGGTGTTGATGGTCTAGACAGAATGAAGCCATTGTCCCTCCCCCCCCTTCTTTTTTTTTTTTTTTCAAGGCCTTTAGTTGTTTGATTAAGTTACAAATATATTTATATATATCTTAGTAGAGTCTGTACAATTATTATTACTCTCAAATTTTAGTCTGGCTATACAGAATTTACGTATTTTCTGTTAGATAAGTATTTTTCTTTTTTTAGGAATAGGATCAAAATGAACAGATAAAAACAGGCCTGAAACTTTTCAAGTATGTCTTTGCCTCACATAGTTCTTCAGTACAATGATCTGCAACATCTGAATTTTATGCAGCAAGGAAGCAGTCGTCTCAGGGTAACTACAGTTAAGAGTAGTATCTGTGTTTTACAATGATTGCTTGTCCCTTCTTTCTATTACCTTGTGAAATTTCCAAAATCCAGATATGGAGAACTTTATAGTTTTATAGCCTAATTGCCAGGATAATGACAAAATTTTGTACTTTTTAATTGTGAACTACTTTACTTACATTATTAACTCGTGGACTGAAATAAGATAGTGTAATAGTAAATAAAACAAAAATTATGCTTAAAGATTTTTAATAGAGAACTCTCATGTTGCTTTATTTTAGTGTGAGAAACATTACCACTTTTGTGATGTTTCTGTATAGCTACTCTATTTCTGACAACTGAATAGGTAATTGACTCTTAAAGATAGCAACTTCTATGGGGTAACTAGATAAGATTTACATTTATTAGCTGATATATGTAAAATTCTTGAAGATAAACTGAATTACTCCAAAAAATATAATACAAGCAATATGCAGACTTCAGTCACATATATTTTTTTTTAAATGTTTTACAGGTAGCATGTTTTGATTTGTGCCCGTCCTATATCATTTTGGGAGCCAACAGTGGGACTATATATGTTCTTGATCATGATAGCCTGAAGCTCAAACACCAGATTCCCACTGGAGTAAGTACACTTTTTTGTATGCTTTATCCATATAAAAGCTATTGCAACGACTTCAAATAAATAAAAGGACTGTAAAATTCGTTCATCATATATTTTTCCATCTTCACCTATTGATCAGATGTTTTATGGCTAGGAAAAGATTTACAGAATGTGGGATTGCCAGTCCTTTTGCTCCCTTATCCCATTTAGTCTACTAATATTACTTGTGGGCAGTATGTACAAGGGCAAAATTCTTTTACTCCCAGCTCAAGGGGTAATTGTCAGTATTTCCTTTTGCCTAACATTAATTTGGAGACTACAGTAGTTGAATGGTCAGCGTTGACAGGCCTGCGATGGAGACCACTGTGGGGTGCTAGGAAGGGCATCCAGCCTTAAATCCCAAGCCACACACTGTGTCTACCCCCATAATGGGGACTGATATATGACACATGAAACGTGGAGTTATTACCTTGCACAAAATTCTTTGTTTAATCATTGCGCATTTTTATATTCTCATTTATTCCTCAGAATGGTTCCGTTGTGCAAATAAGTATTTCTCCAGATGAAAACTACGTGGCTTATGCCCTGAGTAATGGTTCAGTGGAAGTATTTGAGGTAAGAGACCATATGGAAATTTTTTAAACCACTTTGTGTAAATGTACCTATTCTCTTACTTGATCTTATGATCTTATTGTATAGGTACTTTTACTCTCATCCTATCGATTTCATCGTTCTGCCTTTTTAAGTAGTAAAGCTGAAGTTCCAGCTTAGATGTTTTACAAAGACAAATAATCAATATACAAACTTTTAGCTGTAGGATATTATATAGCTTAAGGTTATGAACTTGAGATAGAATTATTAGTAATTGTAAGTTTGAGATTTGTAGAATAATGTTCCAACATTGTAACTGCTAGAGCTCAGGTATAAGACTCATATGCTAGTAAGCAATAGTTAACTCATCTGTTATTAATGTTATTAGAGTCAAAACACGTTCGGCAAATTTGATAATGTGTCCATGATAGCAATAATAATGTAATTAGAATTAAAAGGCAATAATATTTATGGCATACAACTTATAACTGTTGTTAGATGAGAAAAAACTCCACCAAATTTATTCCTTGATTGTTGTAGGAAGTACCTTATAGGGATATGCCTGGTAGTGGTTGACGAAATATTATTCAACGCTCTAAAGCCATGCATATCATAGAAGGGGGGAAACGGAATATCTCCATGGATATGGGAGACAAGATTATACACACATGGTCTCAGTATATTGAAAGAAGTGACCAAAAGGAATGGGAAATCCCTTCCTTTCTTCTTTTCATTGATATAGCAGATGTTTCTCCAAGCTTCTAGTTCTCCTTCATAGATCTTTTCTGTCTTTTAATTTATTTTTATACACAAATATTAGAAAAGAATAGAATGATCCATTATGTTTTCCATTTAAAAATCCTTCTGCTTCAGTTATATTGTTTTGTTGTGGCTATTCTATTGTTTTCAGCTTAATGTGGCATTTCATTCAAAGAAATTTGTTTTGTTTCATGAAGCTGTGAAGCAGATATTTACCACATGAAACCTATTGTCTAAATTCCTAATATAGTGACATCTTTTTTATTTTTTTTTTTCTATGTATTACCCCTAACTATCTTATCACATGATCATAGATACTGGGTCAGGATGGCAGTGGCTGCAGACACCTTATTGGATCTCGTGAACACGAGGGCCAAATTGTATCTTCAGTTACATGGTCACAGAACAGCATCGAAGTGTATATCGGAGACACTGTTGGGAAGGTCTCTGTTCTTTACGTTCCCAGGATGAGGGTAAGACTTCAAGTTCGACTCTTTATTTGGACATATAGTCTTTACAGTTGGAAATCTTGGCACAAAACTGCAAGAACACTTATTTTGAAGTTGTTAATATATTTTTTGATATATATATTATTGTTAAAATAGTAAAAATATATCTATATTTTGCATATGTCAGTCATTACGAAGACTCTATATTCTTACTTCTAGTACATAATAAAATATTGAGCTTCAAAACTTTATTATCTTTGTATTAAAAATTATTTCCCAAGTACGTATTAATTTTAAATTTGTTTTCCCTTAACATAGACAGCTTCATTATTTCGAAGCTCGTGCGTTCATTTGATGACCCTTGAATCTGCCATCACTCAGTTGGATTACAGCGAAGGCCATCTCCTCGTGTCAACTTTGGAGAGATCTTACATATGCAACACAAGTTTAGAAACGTTTGCTCAAATAGGTACAAAACTTCGGAAAGGCGAATTTGGTAGCTGCTTCTGCAGAGTCAACCTTGCCTGTAGTATTACTGTTGCTAATCAACAAAGTGTGCCTCTAGAGTTAGACGAAAGTGTGGAGTTGAGTCAGACGCACAGCTATTCTCCATGCAGCTCGCAGAAGTTCGAACTCTCGGATTGCTACGAGGCAACTGAAGAGAAGTTAGGAAAGGAAAATGTTCAGCAACCTTCTGAAAGGCCAGTTCGTTATTTACAGCAAGGTGTGACAACACGAGTATTCTGTGCCAGGCCTGGCTCTAGAATCTGGGAAGCTGATACGTCAGGCAAGGTCTTAGTGACCCATCAGCTGAAAAAGGCGCTGATGATTCCTCCCATTGAAATTCTGCTCACTGATGGTTCTTTTGGCAGTATAGAACTGTTGAAAAGAGACATGAATATACAAACTGATAAGAATTCTAAGAACAATATGGACATCTTTACTGCAAATGAAGAAAGTGATGCAAAGGGGAAGTCGCATGCAGACTGTCCCATGAATTTAGATGTACCTCATCCTCCAGTTGGTGTTGCCTTTACGAAAATGCTCAACTTTTACAGCAGTTTTTTGATTGCAGTCTCTTCCTTTGGATTGTATGTTATAGATCCCTCGAATTCCACTGTGGTGTTGTGGATCAGAGAATCTGATGGCATTGTTGATGTTAAAGTTTCAGGAAGCACTGTTATATACAGAACAGGAAGTGGAGTAATACAGAATTATATGATAACCACCGTGGATGTAGCCATATTGGTACTACACAATCGTAATTTCATGATCGAATGTGCTCGTCTCTGTCTGCAGTATCAAGAAGTTCTTGTTTCCTCCCAGTTGCTTAATAAACTAGGGACGAAAATTCTCGCTGACCTCATTGTGCAGATTGCGGAGGAGAGTGTTCGAGAGAAATTCCAGAATTTGGAAAAGCTTATTCGACTGAATCTTGAAAAAGAAAGCCAAGATGAAACAAATCCTAGTAAATCTGGAATTACCTATATTAGGAATGATCAGTTCAATTCCTCTGAAATTAAATTGGGTTTACGCCATGCACTGAGACTTAGTCATCACACATTCCTTCCACCATCTATCACAAGGTGTTATAGCGAACCTCAACTTGGTTATGGACAAGATAAAAATGCTTTTGTTCATCGCTCATCAGCATCAGTTGAAACCAGTCCAAGTCATGAGGTTCGAGGAACAAACTTGCTTAGTAACACATCAGGTTTAGTGCATGATCTGCAGAGCACATTGTCATTGACTAATTATTCTAGCAAAGATACTTTACAGTCCTTAACAATGGCAAAATTGCGTGGTGGCTTCGGCTCCCATTCCGAAGGATCGGAGAGGAAGTCTGGTAGCTCAGAGCTATCTCCTAGCAGAACACTTAGTAGCTCAACACATTCTTCAGGGAAATGGTCCCAACAGTCTGATAATAAATCTCAAAAATGCCTTGAAAGCTCTCAGGAAATGTACGAAGATCCTTTGTTTCCCCCTGGTGACAGTTCGCCTGATCTTGAAATGAATGCAAGAATGTACATGGAAGGTAGGCATTATTCTAGCAGCTTATATCAACCAAATTTATTTTACAGCCTTCCTTATGGTCCCATCAACCCCTCTTCAGAGACTGCAGCTATTGTTCAAGACCTCATGGAAAATGCTGCAACAAATGTGGTTAGCTCTCTAGCCATGGGTACAAAGTCTCTTAAAGAAAAACTGAGAGGTGTTGCTCCATTGAAATTAGATAGTGATATGTCTCCACTAAGACCCAATAGAGGTCCCTTTTCAGTAGCAGACATTGTTGGAAACAGTGCTGGTTTAGGGCAGGAAGATCCATTCCAGAGCAGTGCTTCAGGGACTGATGAGACAGATGGTTTTGATGTGGACATTGTCATAAAGACAAAACCAAAGAAGAAAGGGCATCGAAAATCTGCTTTGACCTCCCCAGTGCTGAGTAGATGTTCAACTCTGCCAGATGTAGATGACATCCTCCGTCCAGTTGGGGAGCTTCCTGGAGTGGTGAAGAATTTGCATGAGCTTGTTATGTCGACTATGAAGCAAATAACGAATACAGATAATAAATCTGAAACAAAAGATTTGTTAACTCATTGGCTGGAAGTATACTGTAATGCAGTCCAACAGATTCAGCAAACCAAGAGTACTCCACCTTCAAATGAAGAACCCTTAGATGGCCCTGTTTCTATATCTTCAGTGGATTCTTCGTTTTCTGTGGGTAGTGCTGAAACTTCTTGCGATTCTCTTAATTGGGATAGTAATGATATTGGTTTTGAACCGTCTGCCGTGAGCGCTGACATTCTTGAACGAATAACATACATGTTCCTTCGTTGCATGCTGGCTGAAGTGTTTTCCAAAGGAAATAACACTCCACTCAGCAACAAAGGTGTCATGCAACATCCTATAACTCCTGAAAGAGTCAAGAAGCTGGACAGCCATTATGCTCAGCTTATTACTAATGACTGTGGTTTGCTGCATTATCCAACTCTGCTTAATTCTCTAGATACTCTCAGGAAAAATTATTATCTTTTGACATGGTGTTCTCTGCTTGATAAACTCACCAAAGAATCTGACCCTGTCGGTCATTATCCCCTACCTGATATTATATCTGACCTTGACTTTACTCGCTCTCAGCGTGTCTCCTTTCTATTCAAGCTAATCTCGGGCGGTAATCTCGGCGGTAACTTGAAAAATCTCGTTGTTGCTGCTTCGCAGATACAGAATCCTTATGTGATACTCGATGTGATATTTATACTGAATTTTGCTTTAGCCAAAGCGAATGACATCTGTTCCTCCGCACTCAAGTTGCATAATATTAACCAGTGCCTTTTTCAGTACGTGACTGAAATTGCTCAAAATAAAGATGTCCGCGAAATTTATCTTACCTATTGGAGTTGGTGTCCTGAACTGCAGTATGATATTTTAAGTGCATTGTTGAGTGCCTTATTTGCAGTGCCCTCCTCGTGCAGTTGCGGAATGCCCGTCCCTCGATCTTTTCGTCTGCCATTAGAAAATCTCCTGGAGACAATTATTATGCATCATATTTTGGACCCTGAGAATATAATGAAGCTTTGCCAAACTGCAGGATTCTGGAGAGGATATTGTACAGTGTCCATGGCATACAATCTTCACGCAAACAGTGACTGCTTCCCTTACGTTTTGCAGACTTGTGATATTGACCTGATTGAGAATGCTGTAGATTATCTCAAAGTTTCGGAGTTTCCTGCAGCTCTTAATTCCTTGGTAGCCATTACGAGTACAAACAAAGCTGTTCTTAAGTGTTCCAAATGTCAGACAAATATTGAATTGGTCAGAAATTTTGTTCAAAATATGAAAGCGAAAGATGATAGCAATCCCTTTATCTTTAAGTTTCGGGTGAATGGTAACCCGCAATACAAAGAAATCAACCTGGAGGACACAGAGAACAAAACGGATAAAGAGCAAAGCAGAGATTTGTCTGATCAGTTTGATGATACGGTGCAAAGTCAGCGCCCAAGATCTCCATCTCCTGACATGCAAATAAGCAGACAGAAACCGCTAACCAACATTGGACAGCTATGGGAAACGGTTATTGTTCAAATCCTCCGTCGATGCAAAACAGCAGATGTTTTAGGTCTTCTGAAGTCGGTTCATGATGATATCCCACCAGGAGTCATTCCACAGAAGTAAGTTACTTTTATTTATATATATAGTTTAGCTATATTCAATCATTCCACAGAGGCAAGTTACTTTTATTTTCATATAGAGAGTTTAGTTGTATTCAGTAATGTGCTCCTCCCTGCTAATATCTCTACTTCATTTCAGAGTGCCCATTTAAAATCAATTTGTCGACATTAACTGTATATATTGATGCATGCCATTTGTCCTTTTTATCTGCTTTTTTCAGAATATATAGCTGGTGCATATTACTCTCCTTGGTGGAACACAAAGGACAAGCAGTTCGTTGGAAACTTTTAGACTCGCTTACTCACTGCAAGATCAAGCCATACTCAAAGAAGGTATTACAGACCAAACCAGCAAATTTTTATATAAATAATTTTAATGAACTGTTACTAGATAAATTTGAAATTATATAGCAAAAAGACATATTACCAATGCAAATGCATTCCTTAGTAGACATGGCCGTAAGGGGTACACTTTGGTGAATAGACTTGAGATGACCTTGTACAAATCATAGAGAAGAGTAATGTTAAGATAAATAATGAATTTAATGGAAGCCTGACTATTAAAGAATATTGCAGATAAGTTTTGATTAAAAAGAATTATGAAAATAACAGTAAATTATAAAATATGTATATCAGCATTTTGTTTTTCATTAATTTTTACCTTTACGTTAGCCATACACTTTGCCCTTTTCGCAGGTTGCTGAAGCAATGCATCGATTAGAACCATCTTTGGCAGCCAAAAAAGATGTGAAGGATATGCAGCCAGAATCTTGCAAAACCATGTCCAGGGAATTCTTGCTGCTTGGTCATCACTGGGGTGTTCGAAGTCAGATTTTATTGGGAACATGTCATTTTTGTCAGCTTAGGCTTCCCGAGAGTGCCCTGGTCAGCGAGGGAGGAATCACTGTCTTCCCATGTAGTCACGCTTATCATGCGATCTGTTTAGCTCAAAGAGGGTATTACTGTATTATTTGTGCCAAACAAGAATCTCAGAGACTTCAAGTGGCTTAAGCCATGATACTTCCTTCTCTGAATGCATAGCTCTCTAGGTCATTTATATACAGTACTACTATTTATAATAGCATGTTTGCCAAATAGTCTTAGATAATATACTCATATGTACATAACATGATTATTGTGTTTCTGATCATTTACTTCTGTACTAATGTATATCAAAGTATATATTTGTTTTTTAAATACTGCACTCTATATTCTGTACTGAGGAATACATAGGTTCTGTCAGATTGTTATTTAGATATACAGTTATGAAGATTATCAATAGTTTGTACTTGTAACTCTGTTAGTCTCTATTCTTTACTCTATAACCTGTAGATTTGTCATAGTAAATATTTTTATTACCTTGTAGATAATTTATATGTATTACCAGTAGGATAAGCTTGTTTTTCAATTAATCTTTAGTCTCTACTCAATAGTATAGTATTTTGTTTTTTGCAAAAATGTTATGTATATATATTTTAAATATTTTACAGGAAGATATAGTTTTATAAAATTACTCGACAGTGTCTGGAGTCATTATGCTGTGGTGTCTTCAGCGCATTTGTATAGATAAATAAATTTTTTAAAGATGTTAATAT
>JAXCGZ010000029.1:72500-223050 GCA_037179515.1 Halocaridina rubra
ATTATATGTAATAACTAATTCTCAAAAGAGATGAATGTTTAAAAAGAAATGTGAAGACTATCATGATTTCCTGTTTAAAAAGAATATAACAATAACATAGTCCCCTATCTGATGTCGTGAGATGTCTTCGTATTCTTGAGGTGAATTGCTATAACTCTTGACTTTATTAAATTTTTTTATTCCCAATTGTGTATAATATATACCATAATAAAGGCACTGATAATGTACAGTAAGTAAGAGAGAAATTCAATATGTAGCATTTAATTGTGTCTGTATATGGGTATTAACTGCTTAAAGAGGGCAATAATCGGGTTCTTCAGTCTTGTTTCCTCCTGAGAAACTTCATAGACTAACGTATTAAAGGACGGAATCAAGCTGACCCTAAGGTCACTTAAGGTGACTTTATAGAAATCGCCACTATTTCCATTGAACATATACAGTACATCAAAGTTGACTTTATAGTAAGCACTTGAATAACCACTTAAGTTAAGCTAAGTTGTGACCTCTTCTGTAGGCAGCCTTTGAAGGTGGTTAAATTCTTTACTTTGTGCAATTGAACTGTGCTGTTAATTCATTCCTGAGACACTCTACCTATCAATACTGCTTTCATAGCAAGTTGGGTTCAGGATTTTCTTTAAAATTTACGTGACCAGTGTGATCACATGCACATACATACTGTATATATACACTTCCCTTCCTAAATTACTTTTCTTCTAGGAACTTCACTCATAGCAAATGGAAAAGACATGCGACGTATGATGAAGCTGTTACCTCAACTTTTTTTTTTTTTTTTTTTTTTTTTTTTTTTTTTTTTTTTTTTTTTTCCAAGATACATCTACCTCCAGTGGGACAGTTTTCTCAATATTTAAGCTTAACTGGATCTTCCAACGGGGGAAACAGTGTGTATTCTGAACGGATTTGTATGTGTAATAAAAAAAAAATTCGGAGCAGCGTTCTGACACGTTACGGTAATGCTCAACAGGAGGAGCTTTTTTTTCTAACTGAGACTGCATGAAGCTTAGATAAGTCGCATACAGTAAATAAAGAAATATCGATAATGAAATCATAATTTTGTAATGAACACTAATCTTGTTTAGCATTTGTATTTCGTTTGAGTCAATTTGTGATTAGAGTTTAATAGAATGCATAAAAAAAATTGCATGTTAATCAAAATATATTTAATGTTAGAGTTAAAGTTACAGAAATTTGGGTTTTCTAGTTTAAAATACTTGAAATATGTGAATTCTAATAATGATGAAAACAAGTAATATTTTAATATAGAAGTTTTATTTGCAGATTAATGTACTATTTTAATATAAATAATACATTTCTTAAACTTCCTAGCCATTAATTGGTAATGGGAATTTATTTTACATAATGGTAGCATTCTAGTTTGCAGATTCCCACATTGCCGACATCTAATAATCTGAATTTTATATTAGTAATAAATAAATAGGTTATAGTAAGCTAGATTTGGTCAGGTATTCGGTGTTATACCGAATCTAAGATAAAAATCCTTTAAAATGAATAGAGAAGAGTGTGTTTACGTTGAGATCCCCTGCCGACAAAAATGACGGGAAAACACACGAAGCTGAACTAGGCTTTCCTAGTTTCTGTTTAGTTCGTGTAATTCCTAAATGTTGTCTATTTATAAATACGTTTGTAATAGTCTGCAAACTGAGTGAAACAGAATTTACTGGACACCTCACAATGTGACACGTTGACCATATTTTTTTTAAGGTAAGAGAAACTAGTAGATGAATAGATAATATGAAATATTAATAGATATGTAAATAATTGAACTAGGGAAAACATTGATTTTTATTGGTAAGCATTGTAATAATAATAATAATAATAAACCTCGATTTTATGTCATCGAAAGTCCTCATAATGAGGGTGGACAGAGGCAAGGTGTGACTGGGGAATAGAGGCTGGATGCCATTCCTATCGCCCCACGATTGGCTCGATCGCAGGTCTGTCGACTTCCCAGTTTAGTATTTTACCCACTTGCTTATACCGTGGTTTCCCTGTTGCATAATTGTGAAACGAAGGTTGATGGGACAGCAATATTGCATTTCTTTCTGGCCACATTTACCTTGGAGAAATTTAGAGAGAGTATTCTTTTTTTGAAAGAATAATCACAGATATAGACGGATAATCAGTATCAACTTTCTTTCTTGCCCTATGTTCCTTCCCCAATGCCGTAGAATTAAGGTTTCAGCATATATAATTAGCCATGAGACATTAATATTCACACATATTTTATATCCAAATAACGCCCTAGTCTATAACAATTGTTTTCAACCTTTTGGCCATGGGCAGTTCTCAGGGGAGCCACGGACATCTTAGAAACTTAATTTCATAAATGTAAAAGAGTCATTTGATTTTAGATTGCAATTCACATGATTCATTCACAGTTAATGCAGACCATGGCTTAATTTTATAAACAAAAAGTAGAACTGTTTCGAATATGCTTAATAATGATATTATTATCATCATTGCTCAGTTCTGAAGGGAAGTGGGTCATGAGTATTTTGGGGTGCGAAAACTGGGCCATGGGCACAAAAAAAAAGTTGAAAACCACTGATCTAGAATATAGACTCGATCAATCTTGCATCTCAATCTTCTTCTTCTTCTTCTTCTTCTTCGTCTACATCTTTTTCCACTTTTATGTGGGGTCGATGTTTCTGGCCAGTTATCTGTACTGGCCATATTTTGGTTTCGGCAAAATTTTTATGGCCGGATGCCCTTCCTGCCGCCAACCCTCCCCATCTACCCGGGCTTGGAACCGGCACCAAGTTGAGGCTGGCTTGCCCCCCTCAGTGGCTGGGTTAATCTTGCATCTCAATAAAGGGAGAAAATTCGTTTGATTTCACCCCCTTTTATTACCGAACTTAAAATAACGCAGCTAACCTAACCTAACCAAGGTATGAATCGAGTTATGGAAGTCTGCATAAAACGAATCTTACTCGTATGTCTGTTGCACATAATGATAAAAATGTACTCTGTATGACCTCATAAACAAATGAATCCTTTTCTGAGCTTGTCCTCTCTCACCACCTGTTGTTTAACGGTGCAGCCATGAAAGTGCTCCTCTTCAGCTCTCTGATTAAGCCACAAGAGGTTTGAGAGTCTTCTGAAGTAATGATAATAATCAATTTTAAGTTCACCTTTAGTTCTCTCTCTCTCTCTCTCTCTCTCTCTCTCTCTCTCTCTATATATATATATATATATATATATATATATATATATATATATATATATATATATATATATATATATATATATATATATATATATATATATATATATTAATAACACTGAACTGTTAACATACAGTCTAAAATGGTAGGAAAAGCCCATATATATATATATATATATATATATATATATATATATATATATATATATATATATATATATATATATATATATATATATATATATATATATATATATATATATATATATATATATGCATGAATGTATATATATATATATATATATATATATATATATATATATATATATATATATATATATATATATATATATATATATATATATATATATATATATATGCATGAATGTATATATATACACACACATATATTGGATATAGTGATATGGATTCGATAGCTAGTAGGTAGTATGATATATCATCCATAGTATAGTATAGTATGATAGTATCACTAGTATATATATGGACCTATGAGTATACGTATATACTAGCTATGGATATTCCCGTACACGGACACGGACACACACACAATACCTACCAAACTAAATAACAATTTGTATATCATATATCATTTCATTTATTTATTATACCTGGTTTTTTTTTTAATAAAGAGAAAGACACAGTAGATTTCTACAATATAGCTGAAAATTATATCAATAATATAATCGACAGCAAAGTGAACACTGGGATTTAGTGTTTTAAAGGTATACTCTCTCTCTCTCTCTCTCTCTCTCCCCGCTTTGCACCTGTCAAGTGGCTTGCCAACAATGCTGCAGGAGTCTCCATCCCAGTGGCGAGGACCCTCTACATCCTACTACTTCGGTCAGTGGTTGACTATCTGTCTCCTGCCTTGTGTCAACTTCCTAAACCAGCTCTCGAGCCACTTGAAAAGTTCCAGAATCGAGTCATGAGATTTATCTTGGGATGTTCTCTCTCTACCCGTATTGTGAGTATGCAGTTGGAGCTCAACTTACCCCCTCTTGTGGAGAGGATTTATGCCAATGTGTCCTATTTTACTGTTAAGTGTCTTCACTACCCCTTTCTTGCTCCGTACTTCTCTGCTGTCATGAGGACGTCCCTTGATCCAGACGCACCCAGGCTCCCACTTCGAGCAGGAGGTCATAACCTTATCAGGGTGGTGAGTGACATTCTCCGTGGCCTTGACATCGACCTGCCAGTGCAGGCGGCTGTCCCAGATTTACCACCCTGGCGTGTCCCCCTCCCCGCTGTCACATATACACCGACCTCGAAGGATGTCTATCCCCCCTTGCAGAGACAGTTAGCTCTGGAGACTATCGCTGATGTATCCACGTCTGTCCCTGCAGCACACCACGTCTATGTTGATGGTTCTGTGCAAGCAGATGGGAGGGCGGCATGTGCTGTGTTTTCCCCCACCATGGAGCCGCCTGTGCCGGCTGATTCATGGATTGGCCGTAGACTACCCACCGCGTCGAGCTCCACCTACTGTGAACTGAATGCCATCTTGGATGCCGTGACTCTCCTTGTTCGACGACGAGTGAATGGGGTAATAATTTGTGACTCCCAATCGGCCCTACAAGCCCTATCCTCGCCAAGACCTATCTGTGGCCGTGCTGTGGGAGATATACTATGTCGCCTCGCAGCCGCTCGGGATGCTTCTCTTGTTGTGTCATTTGTGTGGACTCCATCCCACATTGGGCTGACTGGCAACGACACAGCGGATCGTCTTGCCAAGGCGGCCTGTATGCTGGATGGGCATGCTGTGGACGCTGAGCCCTCCCTCCGATGCCTACGTAACATCATCTACTCAGCTGGGTTTGCCATGACGGTCCAGCGCAGGGACACGGAGAGGGCCAACAGTGTGTCCATACAGCACCATGATCACTTCCTTCACAGTCGCTACAAGTATCGCAGACGCGGGTTAATGGTGCGGAAAAACAATGTAGTTAGTGCTCGGCTCAGAATGGGGTATCGGCCTTTATGGCAGGTCTCCCAGACTCTAGATATGCCACAGTACACCTCCTATACATTATGCGACCGAACTAATGCTAACACTCTTGACCACTATTGTCTTCAGTGCCCCGCAGTGAGAGATGTTTTACCACGAGGTCAGAACTTAATACAGATCTGCTCATTTTTACTTAATGATGACAACCTTGATGTTATTCTTGCTCGTTTTCCTCACTTTGGTGGCCATTAATAATATTGAATTATACATATATTTTCTGTATGTTGCTATATAATTCTGTTTGTGCATTCTGCGTTTCTCTGAGCTTTACTTTTGCATATAATGTACTCTGTGCTGCCATTCTGTGAGTTGTGTGTTAGTATGCAGCAATGTTTTATCAATATGTACACCTCCCTGTAAACCATGTTCAATTCTTGGTTTTATATCCATTTGAAGCATTATTTGTATGAACTCATGTAATGTCTGACGCCTTGGCGCAATAAATTAATAAAATAAAATAATCTCTCTCTCTCTCTCTCTCTCTCTCTCTCTCTCTCTCTCTCTCTCTCTCTCTCTCTCTCTCTCTCTCTCTCTCTCTCTCTCTCTCTCTCTCTCTCTCTCTCTCTCTCTCTCTCTCTAAATGGCACCGTGCTCTTCACGCTCTATGCAAGATTTAACACCAGCAGCCCAGTCACTTCATGATGCATTGATCTTGCCAGGCCTTTTTATCTCTTCCTTCTTTACTATACTTCCCTTTTCTTCTTCTTCTTCTTCTTCTTCTATTCTTCTTCTTCTTCTACCACCACTGTTACTACTACCACTGCTACTACTACTCCTACCACCACCGCTACTACTATTACTACTATGCTTCATCTCATCTGGCTATCATATAAATTTTTTCCTCTTTATCTTCGACATACTCTTGTCTGTTCAATATGCAGTCAAGTTGTTAGCCGCGTATGTATCGTAAAACAAGCAATACCATGCCATTCATATCTGCCAACTATTCCAAAGGAGGTTAGCGATCATTTCATTTGCGTCTATGACTCTCTCTCTCTCTCTCTCTCTCTCTCTCTCTCTCTCTCTCTCTCTCTCTCTCTCTCACTATCTATCTATCTATATATATATATATATATATATATATATATATATATATATATATATATATATATATATATATATATATATATATATATATATATATATATTAATTAGTCACCGTGGCTCAGACGGTAGCGTCCTCGACTTTGAGGTGTCAGGTCGAGGGTTCGCTCCCCACCATGGTCTGAGGTGAGCAAGGGCATGCACTCAGGGTAACGATTACATCCGCCAAAACAAGTCCTTCTTAAGAAGGCGACCGTCCTAGCCCTTGGTTGAAAAGGGAGTTCGTGACGTAAAGCACACACATATATATATATATATATATATATATATATATATATATATATATATATATATATATATATATATATATATATATATATATATATATCTCTGTGATTACCTAGTTGTGTTTACGGGAAAGGTGTGTGTACAGTTTGACTGTTTAATCCTGGATTTCATATATGATTTTTTGGATCAGCTGGAGAGAACAATCCTCACAATTGGCCAACTGGAGATAACGCATCTCATAATTAAGCAACTGGAAACAGTGCACCTTAAGTTAGGTTAGGTTATCTCCAAATTGGCAGTCTTGAGGAGTGCCCTCTCGAGTTGACAGCACAAAAATACGTCTTCTCCAGTTTCTCCGATTTTTCTCTGAATTTGGAGATTATTTTTTTTACAGTTAGTACTATTAAACGAGCACTTTATGACTTAATTATTTGTGTTCTAGAAAGTAATGGGTTAAATTAACTGATTTCGCATCTGTAAAAATAAAAGACGCACTCACAGAGTGAAGCTTCGTAAGAAAACTTCCTTGCAGGATGTAAGGAAATACTGTGTTTAGTGTTAACTGATGATTGGCTTTCGTTAAACGAAGAAACGTCAAATGCAGAATGCATTCATTGTGATAAAGAGGGATGTGATATTCATCCTTCTTTGGTTACCTTCGTTCGTCATCGATATCCACCCCTTAGGATGGCCGGGCCTTGTTGGCCCCACAGGTAGGATCGTCTGGGTCTGGAATACAATTTTTAAGGTGCCTTGTAGAGAGGAAAGGGAAAGTCGAGATAGGATAGGGGTGAAGAAGGGAGAGGTGATGGTGCTGCGTGCATGCTTTTAACCCCTAGAGGACCACCAGGAAGGAAGGGTAAAAGAGACTTGACGAAAGCAAATTTATGAATATATAAAAATTTAAAATAAATTGATGAACAAAATACCGAAGAGAAAAATTAATAAAAAGAAGGGGTCTTGCTGATGACCAGCAAGGACAAGGCTTCCATTTGGAACCACACCGGCTCATGCTGGAGAGGCTGAGGAACAGGTTTTTCAACCTTATGAGCTCTTGTCTTGACAAAGAGCATGAATTGTTGCCTGGTAATCTAGGAGGAGGGTACTGCCTGATGATGTTCAGCAGACTATCCATGAAGTTCATAGTTGCTATTCTGATTATGGAGCTAGCAACATGAAGGGAGCTGGGATCCATGCTAGGTGTTACCGGGGCATTAGTCTGCAGTCGAATTTCAGAAAAGACTTCACATTCGAGGATGTAGTGGAACAGTGGATGTGGCGAGGCTTCTTGAAAGAAGGTGCACTCCCTAACGACATCTTCCACTATTTGCCAGGTGCACTTATAACCAAGTCTCAGACGGTGCAAGTTGACTGCTGTGCTTCTGCGGTGGCTCTTGGGCAGGGTGCTTTGCTAGAGATTGGTGGTGGCTTTGCACCACCAGGTGGAGGGAGTTCTTCAGTCAGTGCACAAGTTGTGTCTGGCTAGTAATAGGTTAAAGAGTGACCTGGAAGCTTTGGTTTTGATCTGGGCAGTTCCAGAAGGCAGGGATATTTGAATCTCTGCTCGAAGAGAGGCTTGTTTGGCAGCTCGGTCGGCTTCTTCATTTCCTTTGATCCCATCATGGCTGGGAATCCAAGCAAGAGTGACGGCTTTTCCAATGCTGACTGCCCTGTGGTGAAGGTGAAGAATGCTGGGAATAATTCTTACATTATCTTTGAGGAGTGGCTTCTTGATGGCCTGAAAGGCTCCTTTAGAGTCGGAGAGAATAAGGGCATGGTCAGTTCCTTGCTGGGAGAAGAAACTGGGGATATTGGCTATGGCAATCAGCTCAGTTTGGAGCGAGGAGCAGGAGTTCAACAGCCTCCAGGACTGGATGTGGTCTTCGGTGGTGAAGGCAGCTGCTGAGGCTCCAGTTTCTTGATTGACTGAGCCATCAGTGTAAAAGATTTGGGAGTTTGGCCTGCTCCAGCTCTGAATTTTTTCCTTGTATGTGTTTTTAAGGACAACCGGGTTAACTGAGCTTTTGGGGTTGTCTGGCAGCTCAATTTTTATGTCGAGCGGCTGGTCGTCCCATGGAGGAGGGCATCATTAGTCAGTGAGCGGAGTGTCTTGGATCTTGGCTAGGATGTCTTCCTTCACTGGTAATGCTTACAGGCTGGCACAGACCTTGGCTTCCCAGGTTCTTGCAGGGAGGTCCAGATGGTGATCAAGAGCTAGCCGGAAGTTGGAGCCGGCGAGCCAGGGATGTTGAGCCGCGGTGGTTTTGGCCACTGAGAGGGTTAAATCTCTGTAGAGATCTAAGTTTAAGTGGCATGGGGTTGGATTCCAGCTGGAGGTTTTCTCTCATGGTCCACATTGGGGCTCCTAGCATGGTCTGCATGGCATTATTTTGTATTACCTCTATATTGTCCCATTGTTGGTCTTACAGTAGCCAGAGGATGGACATGCATAGTCTACGAGGCTTCATGTGGCTTGCACATAGGAGGTTCTAAGGAGACTGAAGGATGGTCTGTCAAAAAGGCCCGACATCTATCAAACGACGGTTTGGCGCAGTTTACATTTGTCACGCAAGTGTTGGGTTTGAAGGTTAGTTGGCTATCGATGTATTCACCCGGTTGGAGGTGCTTGGTATTCCAGTCCAGAGACTCATTGCCTATGACCAGAATAGTGTCTGGTCTCCATTGGTGGATGGGGAGCGCCTTGGTTTTGAGGGCATTTATCTTTAGTCCGAGGGAGATGGAAGCTTTGTGAATCTTTGTGAGGCAATGCTGGGTCTTGTTTAAATTCCTGTCGCCTCTTATGACGAGGGCAAAGTCGTCAGCATAATTTAAGATCTTAGCTCCAGGCGGTAGTGCAATGGCCATGATTTTTTCCATGAGACAGCTGAAGAGGAAGGGGCTGAGAATTCCACCTTGGGGGGGCCCCATTTTCATGGACTTTATAGGTGGAATAATGCCCTTGAACTTTGACTTGAGTGCTACGGTTTTGTAGACTCAGCTTGATCCAGGAGAGAAGGTTTCCTTTGATCTGCTTAGCAACCAGGGCAGAGAGTATTGCCGGCACATTGGCAAGTTAAAAGGCCTTCTCTAGATCAAGAAAAACGATAAACCACAACTATCATTGATGAATGACAGCATGGATGCTATGCATCCTGAGGAGCCTAGGGCTGGCTGGTAGGCGGACATATTTTCGTGGAAGGGTGGGCACTTCCAACGAAGTCTGTTAAGCACCATTTTTTCTGCTGTCTTTCTCAAGCAGCTTAAGAGGGAGATAGGGCGTGGGTTATACGGAACTCCTGGCTTAGGAATGGGCTGAATATCTGCCCTGTTCCATGAGGCTGGTCTGACTATCTGAGTATATGTCTTTTTAATCAGAGTAGAGCAACTCCCCTTGGGGCCTCATATTCTGAATCATCAAGTATGTGTTTCTGTCTGCACCTGGGGCTGTGTTCTTGGAGCTCTTGCTCACTTTCTGCAGCTCAGTCAGAGTGAAGGGGGCATCGGTTACCTTAAGTGAATTATTTCTATAGTCAAATAAATTCAAATTGGAAACATAAATTTCAATTTCCGCAAGGAAAAATTATGAGAAATTTAAGGAAAATCACGTTCTTAATCATGCATCTTATCTCCTGAGGGTGTGTGGTGTAATGAAAGAGGACACAGGGGATAGGGTGATATGGAGACGACTGATCCATTGTGGTGACTCCTGAGGGAAAAAGTGAAAGATTTGATGATGATCTTATCTCCTGTAAAACCACCACATCAGTCTAATTGTTCAATATTGAAAAATACAACAAACTTATTGTGACAGTTATCATTAGACAATAACTTCATAATCTATAGCAACTGTATTAAGATAAAAACAATTGTTATCGTAAACAGTGATTACTTTAAGTGCTCCAGCTCTGTTTTCAAGTTATCATCATGCGTCTGTGTTGTTACAAGAGTAGCTTAGATTTATTGCCTTTATTGTATTTGTTATATTACCTTTTTTGTATTTTTTTTATTTTATTAATTTGCATTTTAACAGCTGTTGTTCATATGAAGCCGCCAACACTATTGCTGATAATAATAATAATAATAATAATAATAATAATAATAATAATAATAATAATAATAATAATGAAAAATTGACATTGAAAGGCTATCTTTACTCATTCAGAACTATGGTTCATCCCATTGTCATGGATAACAGAACTACCATAAGTCGTACTTTAAGCCACTGTGAATCGACTTATGAGTAGCGTAAGCCAATGGCGGGAGAACACGTTTTTGAGTTAGCCTCATGACGTTTAACTAAACCAGAATGGTGCGGTTTATGGTGCAACAATAAAATAAAAAAATAAGACACGATTGAGCTTGGCTATCGTCTATCCTCAACTATATCTTGTCACTGTTTTGGGGGAGTTTTTAACATCAAATTTACTATTCCCATATTGTTGTTCCTCAGTGCTCAGCAGCTTCGTTTATCTTATGCCATATTTCGTTTGTCATGTTTTATTAATACATGAAACACTTAGAAAAGTTAGAAAAGGTTCTGCTTTATGCGTCTACAAATTTCTACTTTAACTAATAAATCCGTTATATATTTTTTTCATTCTTCTTTAATTCCTTTGGCCATCCAACACATATCATATTCAGCATATAATTTCTAAGTGTATTAAGTAAATTATATCTTTACTTTTAAGGGATCTTTGGGGAGCGTGGCCCCCCAACTAGCCAGGAGAAAAACTAGTTCTAACTAGCTAAATGTTAATTATGCGGAAGCTCAGCCTTTTGTTAATCAAAAAGTAATAATTATAAAAGCTAAGATCTCTATTCCATCTTCTGTGAATGATGACACCTGACAGTAGTAATGAGATTTTTTTATGATTTTTCTCCTGATACGTTTTTATTCTCACAGAAAGCAAGCGAACGCGCACACACACACACACACACACACTCTTAGGTAATTATAATTAGGTAATTACTTAGAAGGAAGGGAACAGAGGGTTAGAGTAAGACACTCAATGTCTGAATGGAGGAGAGTTAGTAGTGGAGTTCCACAGGGTTCGGTTTTAGGGCCACTTTTGTTCCTTGTATATGTAAATGACCTACCAGAGTCTGTAAATTCATTCATGAATATGTTTGCAGATGATGCAAAGATTGTGAAGAAAGTAAAAAACGAGAACAATGGTAGAGAACTTCAGGAGGATCTAAATAATCTGCATGAGTGTTCAGAAAAGTGGCTAATGAAATTCAATACTTCAAAATGTAAGGTAATGAGAATGGGTACAAGTGCAAGAAGGCCCAAGCTTGACTACTCGGTGGCTGGAGTACAACTTCAAGAGACAGAAAATGAGAGAGATCTAGGAGTAAACATACTTGCAGATTTGTCTCCAGAAATACATATAAATGGCATAGTAAGGGCAGCATATGCATTCTTATCAAAAGTAAGGGTAGCCTTCAGGCACATGGACAAGGAAATGTTCAGAAATATTTATGTAACCTATGTGAGGCCAAAACTCGAATATGCAGCCCCCTTTTGGAATCCGCACTTGAAAAAGCACGTAGCTAAGCTTGAAAAAGTTCAAAGACATGCCACGAAACTGGTGCCAGAAATACGCAATCTCAGTTATGATGAGAGGCTGAGGGAATTAGACTTACCATCACTCGAAGCTAGAAGAGTGAAGGGGGATATGGTGACAGTCTTTAAATTCCTTCATGGTTATGATAGAGTGGATAGGGATCGATATTTTGATATGGCTGGCTCTAGAACTAGAGGTCATAGTTTGAAGCTTCGTAAGAAAACTTCTTTGCAGGATGTAAGGAAATACTTTTTCAGTGTAAGAGTAGTTGATAATTGGAATTGGCTAAGCGAGGAGGTAGTTCATGCTATCTCAATTCATAGTTTTAAGGACAGGTATGATAAGAATCACTAAGTATAAAATGGAACCGATCAGGAGACGGGAAGATACGAGCTTTCGCTCTTTCCCGTAAACACAATTAGGTCATCACAATTAGGTAATCACACGAGAACAATGGTAGAGAACTTCAGGAGGATCTAAATAATCTGCATGAGTGGTCGGAAAAGTGGCTAATGAAATTCAATACTTCAGAATGTAAGGTAATGAGAATGGGTACAAGTGCAAGAAGGCCCAAGCTTGACTACTCGGTGGCTGGAGTACAACTTCAAGAGACAGAATATGAGAGAGATCTAGGAGTAAACATACTGGCAGATTTGTCTCCAGAAATACATATAAATGGCATAGTAAGGGCAGCATATGCATTCTTATCAAATGTAAGGGTAGCCTTCAGGCACATGGACAAGGAAATGTTCAGAAATATTTATGTAACCTATGTGAGGCCAAAACTCGAATATGCAGCCCCCTTTTGGAATCCGCACTTGAAAAAGCACATAGCTAAGCTTGAAAAAGTTCAAAGACATGCCACGAAATTGGTGCCAGAAATACGCAATCTCAGTTATGATGAGAGGCTGAGGGAATTAGACTTACCATCACTCGAAGTTAGAAGAGTGAGGGGGGATATGGTGACAGTCTTTAAATTCCTTCATGGTTATGATAGAGTGGATAGGGATCGATATTTTGATATTGCTGGCTCTAGAACTAGAGGTCATAGTTTGAAGCTTCATAAGAAAACTTCTTTGCAGGATGTAAGGAAATACTTTTTCAGTATAAGAGCAGTTGATAATTGGAATTCGCTAAGCGAGGAGGTAGTTAATGCTATCTCAATCCATAGTTTTAAGGACAGGTTTGATAAGTATCACTAAGTATAAAATGGAACCGATCAGGAGATGGGAAGATACGAGCTTTGGGCTCTTTCCCGTAAACACAATTAGGTAATCACAATTAGGTAATCACACACACAATATTAACCTTACAGCCACAGAGGTATGCAAGGCGCTGATGGAGTTAGATGTCCATAAAGCTACAGGTCCTGATGACATATCCCCTCATGTACTTAAAAAATGCGCAAACTCAATATCAGTGGCACTGGGTATCATATTTAAAAAGTCACTGGAGTCAGGGGAGATTCCAAGATGCTGGAAACAAGCAAATGTGATACCTATCTTCAAAAAGGGAAGGAGGGATACGGCTCTGAACTATAGACCAGTTTCCTTGACCAGCATAGTTTGCAAAGTTATGGAGAAACTACTAAGGAAACATGTCTCTCTTCACCAGGAATCCTTTAACTTTTTGTCAGTGAGGCAACATGGCTTCAGAGAAGGTAGATCAACAGTAACAAACTTATTAGAATTTTATGATGAGGTAAGCCGAATCTTACAGGAAAGAGAGGGCTGGGCAGATTGCATATTCCTAGACTTCCAGAAAGCGTTTGACACTGTTCCACATGGGAGACGTATTAGGAAGCTGCAAGCAATGGCTAGAATAGGTGAAAATGTCTTGGAATGGATAAAAACTTACTTAGAAGGAAGGGAACAGAGGGCTGGAGTAAGACACTCAGTGTCTAAATGGAGAAGAGTTAGTAGTGGAGTTCCACAGGGTTCAGTTTTAGGGCCACATTTGTTCCCTGTATATGTAAATGACCTACCAGAGTCAGTAAATTCATTCATGAATATGTTTGCAGATGATGCAAAGATTGTGAAGAAAGTAAAAAACGAGAACAATGGTAGAGAACTTCAGGAAGATCTAAATAGTCTGCATGAGTGGTTAGAAAAGTGGCTAATGAAATTCAATACTTCAAAATGTAAGGTAATGAGAATGGGTACAAGTGCAAGAAGGCCCAAACTTGACTACTAGGTGGCTGGAGTACAGCTTCAAGAGACAGAAAATGAGAGAGATCTAGGAGTAAACATACTGGCAGATTTGTCTCCAGAAATACATATAAATGGCATAGTAAGGGCAGCATATGCTTTCTTATCAAATGTAAGGGTAGCCTTCAGGCACATGGACAAGGAAATGTTCAGAAATATGTATGTAACCTATGTGAGGCCAAAACTCGTATATGCAGCCCCCTTTTGGAATCCACACTTGAAAAAGCACATAGCTAAGCTTGAAAAAGTTCAAAGACATGCCACGAAACTGGTGCCAGAAATACGCAATCTCAGTTATGATGAGAGGCTGAGGGAACTAGACTTACCATCACTCGAAGCTAGAAGATTGAGGGGGGATATGGTGACAGTCTTTAAATTCCTTCATGGTTATGATAGAGTGGATAGGGATCGATATTTTGAGATGGCTGGCTCTAGAACTAGAGGTCATAGTTTGAAGCTTCGTAAGAAAACTTCTTTGCAGGATGTAAGAAAATACTTTTTCAGTGTAAGAGTAGCTGATAATTGGAATTCGCTAAGCGAGGAGGTAGTTAATGCTATCTCAATCCATAGTTTTAAGGACAGGTATGATAAGTATCACTAAGTATAAAATGGAACCGATCAGGAGACGGGAAGATACGAGCATTGGGCTCTTTCCCGTAAACACAATTAGGTAATTACAATTAGGTAATTACACACGGAGTGGTCAGAAAAGTGGCTAATGAAATTCAATACTTAAAAATTGTTGTGTTTCAGTGTGGGCTGAATATATATCCTTGCTCTTACCTGTGGGTAGAGTGACAAATTCATTAGTACTGTCTCTGATTATTCCCTGATTCCTATATAAGTATATGGTAATTCATTCTCGTCGGCGAGTAACTGTTATCCTATGGCTATAGGATTTAAATGAGTCGAAGTAAAGAACGTCTACACTGTTTATTGGTGGACTTCTGAGGAGTAGCGCTTTGTAACATAATAACGTTTAGTAATATCTATAAATTCTTAATACATTGGAGAATATCTACCTCGACAAATGTAAATATTCTTTCTAATGACTTATACAAAACGAATATAAAAATATAAAGTAATTATATAAAAATACAAAGTAATTATATAAATATATACATACATAACACTCCTTCCCCCTTACGGAAAGGTTCATTTTTCTACAAGTCTAATCGTCCAGGTTGTATACCTTTATTAGGTCTGGTCGATGGCCTTCTTGTACTCATATTAGACTCATTTGAGTCAACACTCTCTACATTTTGTCTAACATGAACCTGATCATTTGCCGCTGATCTACCTCTTAACCGATTACATGTCTTCTTTGCACAATACCGTCTACTTCAACATCATGATTTAAATCTCCTATCTTGGTTTTAACAATACCTTGTTTCCATTTATCATTGCTGTTATAAACACGTACCATCACATAATCACTCTCCTTGATATGTATTACTCTCTCTGGATTGTCCATTTTGTTCCATCCACGATTAACCTGTTCAGACTGGAAACTAGGAACAACCAGATCCATTTTGGTCCTGATTCTCCTTCCCATTAACAAAATTGATGGAGATTGTCCTGTAGAGGCATGTTCTGTTGCTCTATTCTGAAGCAAAAACTTACTTATATTGTTAACTACATTATTCTGCGTAGCTCCTTTACATTTCATATTATGTTTGAAAGTCTGCACAAACCTTTCTGCCTCTCCATTTGTAGAAGGATGATAGGGTGCAGATCTTGCATGAGAAATCCCATTTGATTTCAAAAAATTAGCATGTTCTTCAGAACAAACTTGTGTACCATTATCAGTAACAAGTTGTTCTGGTAATCCATGAGTCGCAAATATTGGCATAAGTGCCGACATGGTAGCATGTGTAGTGGTACTTGACATAGGAATTATTTCAGGCCATTTACTATAAGCGTCAACAATTATCAAATAATACCTTCCTAGATATGGTCCTGCAAAATCTAAATGAATGCGCTGCCGCGCCTTCTACGGGTACTCCCATGGGTGCAGATGTGCTGGCGGTGGGTTATTCTGATGTGCATTGCAGCTTTCACATTGTTTTACATATCTCTCAACATCCTTGTCAATGTTTGTCCACCATACAAATGATCTGGCAATTGCCTTTGACTTAACAATACCTAAATGTTCTGCATGGATTTCCTTCAGAACCTGACTCTGCAATATCTTAGGAATAACTACTCTAGCATTTCGCATAATACATCCATTTGCAGTGGTTAATTCTGACCAGATTTGTAAATATGGTTTCAACTCTTCTTGGTTTTGATTTAGGCTATGTCCAGAAATTAAAGCTTGTAAGACTTTTGACAAAACTGGGTCCAGTTTTGTTTTCTGAGCTATTTCCTTAGAGTTGAATGGAAAATTAAGATTATCAACCATTAACATACTCTGTAAAATTCCACATGGAGCATCATCTACTGGTAATCTGGACTATGCATCTGCATTTCCAATCTTCTTCGTAGAAATATATTCCAACTCATATGAATATGCGGCTAACGTAATAGCCCATCTTTGTAATCTAGCTGCAACAATTGTTGGTAATCCTGCTTTTGAGCCTAATGTAGCTTGTAATGGCTTATGGTCTGTCACTAAAGAGAATTTCTGCTTGCCATATAAGTAAATATGGAACTTCTTAACACCAAATACTAAAGCTAGTCCCTCTTTCTCTATTTGAGAGTAATTCTTCTCAGCATTCTTTAATGAAGGTGCAGCAAAGGCTATAGGCCTCTCGACTCCATCTGACATAACATGAGAAAGGACTGCCCCTATTCCTACAGATGAAGCGTCACATGTGTTTCACTGGTAAATGTGGCTGATAATGTGTGAGAAACCTTTTAGAAAGTAATTCGCTTTTTATACTATCAAATGCATGCTGACATTCTTCTGACCATACCCAATCAACACCTTTGTTTAACAATTCATACAAAGGGTGTGCTATCGTAGAAAGATTGAGTATGAAATTACCATAAAATGTTACTAACCCTAGGAAAGATTGTAACTCGCCAACATTTTCGGGAACTTTAACTTCTTTTATCGCTTTCACCTTATCATTTGTCTTAAGAACTCCATGTTCATTTAGTTTGAAGCCTAAATATCCTACAGACTTTACTTGGAATTGACATTTGTCTTTCTTTACCTTCAAACCATTTTCTCCAATGCATTTGAAAACTGCTTCAAGTCTCTGCTGGTGTTCTGTTATAGTCTTACCTGCAACGAGTACATCATCTACAAATACAAAAATATTATCCATTCCAGTAAATACTTTGTCCATTGTCTGCTGCCATAATGCAGGGCTGCCAGCGACCCCATAAGTGCGTATTAAATGTACATATATCCTGATACTTCTCATCTAACTCCAGCTGTTGAAGGGCTTGTTTGAAGTCTATTTTTGAAAAGACTTTACAACTGCCTAATTTAGCGAACATATCAGCTGGCCTAGGTAACGGGTGCTGGGCTATTTGTAGTTGTGGGATTGCCGTAATCTTATACTCACAACATATTATTATACTATTATCATCTTTGACTACCGGTACTAACGGTGTTATGTATGTATATATTTATATAATTACTTTGTATTTTTATATACATTCATAACAAAAATGTAAAGAAATGAGAATGGGTACAAGTGCAAGAGGGCTCAAGCTTGACTACTCGGTGGCAGGAGTACAACTTCAAGAGACAGAAAATGAGAGAGATCTAGGAGTAAACATACTGGCAGATTTGTCTCCAGAAATACATATAAATGGCATAGTAAGGGCAGCATATGCTTTCTTATCAAATGTAAGGGTAGCCTTCAGGCACATGGACAAGGAAATGTTCAGAAATATTTATGTAACCTATGTGAGGCCAAAACTTGAATATGCAGCCCCCTTTGGAATCCACACTTGAAAAAGCACGTAGCAAACCTTGAAAAAGTTCAAAGACATGCCACGAAGCTGGTGCCAGAAACACGCAATTTCAGTTATGAGGAGAGGCTGAGGGAACTAGACTTACCATCACTCGAAGCTAGAGGATTGAGGGGGGGATATAGTGACAGTGTTTAAATTCCTTCATGGTTATGATAGAGTGGATAGGGATCGATATTTTGATATGGCTGGCTCTAGAACTAGAGGTCATAATTTGAAGCTTCGTTAGAAAACTTCTTTGCAGGATGTGAGGAAGTACTGTTTAGTGTAAAAGTAGTTGATAATTGGAATTGGCTAAGCGAGGAGGTAGTTAATGCTAACTCAATCCATATTTTGAAGGACAGGTATTACAAGTATCACTAAGTACAAAATGGAATCGATCAGGAGACGAGAAGATACGAGCTTTGGGCTCTTTCCCGTAAGCACAATTAGGTCATCACACACGCTGCAGAGGCATTAATCATGATGGTGAATATATGGGAAATCAATGAAAAACACTTTTCTTGATTTCTATGTCTGGGCGGGACGGAACTCAATAACAACAACCTGTCGTTTATTTTAAGAAATATATATGAACACGAAAAAAAACCAGTGACCTCTCAGGTATAACTGACATATATATATATATATATATATATATATATATATATATATATATATATATATATATATATATATATATATATATATATATATATATATATATATATATATATATATATATATATATATATAGTGTGCCATATAGAGCCGTGAAGAACTGCAAGAGAGGTTGGAGCTATGGAGGGGTTTGCTGGAGGATTACGGACTGAAGGTGAGCAGACAGAAAACGGAGTACCTGGAGTGCAATGTGACACAAGGAGGCGACCTGTTCATGCAAGACCACAAGCTCCCAAAGGCGGACGCATTCAAATACCTCGGCTCCTACGTAACGAAGGATGGAGACCTAGAGAGAGAGATTGATCATAGGATCCAGGTAGCGTGGAACAGCTGGAAGAGAACATCAGGGGTGCTATGTGACAAGAAAATCAGTGCTAGAGTGAAAGGAAAAGTGTACAAGTCAGTTGTGAGACCAGCGTTGCTGTACGGTGCGGAGACGTGGCCGGTGAAAAAGTGTGCCATACTAAGTTTTACTCTAACACACCCACTTACAACATTTTATGGCTAGGCATATAAATATGACAAAATAGTATGGAGTACTGTTATAACATCTTAAAATAAAGGACGGGTTGTTGTTATTGAGTGCCGGCCCGCCCAGACATATAAATCAAGAGAAGTGTCTTTCATTGATTTCCCATATATCCATCATCATAACTAATGCCTCTACAGGTTATGGACCCAGTATGTCCAGATTACCCAGATATCGTCTAGAATTCGATGGTGACGAAAGTAAGTATGAATTATGGGAAATTAATTTCTTGGGTCATCTTAGACTTAAAAAGCTGTATGGCGTGATCTCTGCCACCGACGATGATGAAGTCGACGACGATAAAAATGATTTGCAGAACTTTTCCAATGCTCAGATGATAGAAGTCTTTCTCTAGTTATTTGTGATGCTAAGGATGATGGCAGAAAGGCACTGAAGATTTTGCGGGGGCATTTTTTATCCAAGGGGATGCCAAGAAAATTTCTTTGTATACTGAATTTACCTCCTTGACGAAATGTGCCAATGAAGTTGTTACAGATTATATGATTAGGCCTGAAGCAGCACCTGTATCCCTGAAAACTTCAGGTGAAGTAATTAGTGATAGATTACTGATTTCCATGATTTTGAGAGGTCTTCCTCCTGAATTTAAGCCTTTTACCACAGTTATAACTCAGATGGAAAATTAGTAAATTCAAAGAAGCTCTAAGAAGCTATGAAGAAACACAGAAGGCTTGTAGGTCTAATGCAAAAAAGCTGATGTAGTCATGAAAATTTATTCTAAATCAAGAGCATTTAAAAGTAGTAAGCCTGTGGATAATCAGGGTAGTAAATCTAATAGGCCTTAAAGTAGCCTAGTGTGTTTTAAATGTGGAAAACCAGGACACAAAGCTGCTGATTGTTATTCTAAAGTGAAGTTTGTAAGAATCACTCCCATGATACAAAGTGGTGTAGAAAAGGAAATGATAAAGTAAAGTCAGTTGGTTTTTCTAAGAATAATACTTCGAATTATTCTAATTAGTACTTTGCATTCAAAGTTAGTGTAAAGAAATATAATGTTGACACTATTCTTAAAGTCAATGGAATGTGTGTTGATTGTGGTGCAACCACTCACATTGTAAATGATATATCAAGAGTTATGTCTTTTGATGGAAAGCGCCCGTTGCGATACTACAGCTGAAGGGTCTTGTGGACTTGAATAAGACTGTCCAGGACAGTTCGATGTCAAGTCTTCCTTCAGTTACGGTTCTCTTTCTATGCCTACATTAAGATCGCATATTCTTGGATATTTGTTACACATGTCTCAATACTCCCCATCTCTGTTCTCTTTATGTTTTCTTCGTGCCCAGACTCGATGAGGGTAGATTTTTGTTTTCCTGTCCTGGTGTCACAATCATAAAAAAAAAAAGTCATTGAGTTAGCTGATTGCAGTAAAGTAAATAATATTGCTTTAAATAGGGGAAATGCATGTGTCTCTTTGATTGATTCTAATGGAAATAAAAGAGATGGTGTTCTTAAAAATGCATTGTATGTCCCATCTTTTAAGCAAAACATTTTTTTTTTCAAGCTGCTACTGAGAAAGGTGCTTCAGTTGAATTTAGTAAGAATTGTGCCAAATTTATTAATGAAGATGATACTGAATTTGATATTGAGCAACATGATAGTTTGCATTTTTTGAATAGTATTGGCTCTCCAAAGAGTGCAACTTTTTCACTAAAGGAATGGCACCAAATATTAAGTCACTGTAATGTGAAAGATTTTCTTTATCTTGAAAATGTAGTTGATGAAATGAACATTACTAAGAAATCTAAGTTTAATTGTGGCATATGTATATAAGGTAAAATGACACAGTTTAGGAACAGAGAAGCAGACAAGAAAGCAAAATCAATTTTTGAGCTTGTTCACTGTGATTTGCCTACTCCTATTGACCTAGTTGCTAAAGAAAGTTTTAGATATCTTGTAGGATTTATTGATTATTATTCTGGCATTATTATGGTGTATTTTATTAAGCAGAAGAGTGATACTCTAAAAGCTGCAGAATTTTTTTTTTTGTTCAGATTGTTCACCATATGGTTCTGTTAACTGTATCAGAAGCGATAATGAAACAGAATTTCCTCCTAGTGTATTTGAGTCCCCTCTTATTAAGCATTCTATTAAGCATGAAAAAAACTGCTCCTTAGTCACCTCATCAGAATGAAACAATTGAGAGAGCTTGGAGGACAATTTTTGAAATGGCCAGATGTATGCTGCTTCAATCCAAAGTACCTAAGTATTTGTGGACATATGCTGTAATGTCCACTGTTTATGTACGGAACAGATGTTTCAATGCTAGACTTAAGAAAACTCAATATGAAGTGTTTACTGGTCGAAGACCAAATGTTAGTAGTATGTACATTTTTGGTAATACATGTAATGCTTATGTTCAAGATAAAAAGAAGTGAGATGTCAGAAGTGAAACAGGATTTTTTGTTGGGTATGATATAGGTAGTGTTTCCTATCTTGTTTATTTTCCAGAATGTGATGTAATAAAGAAAGTAAGATGTGTCCGATTCACAAATATTGTTGAAATATATAAACCAGAAGAAATATCACTTAATGTAATATAAAAAAAAGGCATGATTTGGTTACTGAACAATAACCTGTTCATGCTAATGTCTGTGACAATGCTGTTACTGAATCAGAATCTGTTCAATATGATGAAAGTGACAATGTTAATAATGATGACATTAATGATCAAAATGATGAAATGTTGGATACTGATACCAATTTAAACAGATATCCAAAGAGAGAACATAGAAGACCTGGATATATGGATAATTTTGTTGTAGGAGATGAAATAGATGATATTGTGAACTCCATAAGTGATTATTGTTATACATTAACTGATGTACCTAAATCATGCAGTGAAGCTGTAACCTCCAAAAATGCAGGTCTTTGGCAAAATGCAATGGAAGATGAGATGACTGTTTTAAGAGAGAATGAAACTTTTGAATTAGTACCTTTACCAGAAGGTAGGAAGCCAGTGGGGGTCGCTGGGTTTATAGCATAAAACTTGGCTCAGATGGTAATGTAAAATTTAAAGCTAGATTTGTTGCAAAAGGCTATTCTCAGTTACCAGACATTGATTTTCATGAAACTTTCTCTCCCACAGCACGCGTCACTTAGATGCTAATGCAAATAGCTGTTCAATATGACTTAGTAATTCGTCAAATGGATATAAAAACTTCTTTTTTAAATGCACCCATAACCTGTAGAGGCATTAGTCATGATGGTGGATATATGGGAAATCAATGAAAGACACCTCTCTTGATTCATATATCTGGGCGGGCCGGCACTTAATAACAATAACCCATCGTTTATTCTAAGAAACATATATGAACACGTAAAAAAAACGGTGACTTTTCGGGTATAACTAATATATATATATATATATATATATATATATATATATATATATATATATATATATATATATATATATATATATTATATATATATATATATATATATATATATATATATAATATATATATATATATATATATATATATATATATATATATATATATATATATATATATATATATATATATATATATATATATATTCAGAAATTCAAATACTATTTTTTTATTTCACCGGCATGCAGCTTCACTAGATATGCATATTTTACTGATGATTCGCATATCCGCACATCGGCCTCTATGTTTTAATGATTATGGCCTTTTCCCACTCAAGATGTCCCGAAATTTGCTACTCAAAATGAATTGTAGTACTTCTCTTCGCCAGATGCAACCGAGATCAGGAGAGTCAGGTAGTGGCGTCCCTCGTGTATCCCATGTTAGCTCAGTTGCTGTCAATGAATATACTATTAGGTGTGTCCGTTCAGTGATGGAATAGCATCATTTTTAACACGGGTTTGGCCAGGTATAAATTACCTGTTTGTAGCTCATGCAGTAAAGAGAGAGAGAGAGAGAGATAAAATACAATTTTCATGACTCCAAATCAAGAGGAAGAAAGTTCGAATATTCATTTTTTTTTTTTTTCATGATTGTGACACCAGGACAGGCAAAAGAAAAATCTACCCTCATCAGGCCTGGGCACAAAGAAAACATAAAGAGAAATAGAGATGGGGAATGTTGTGACTTGTCAGATGTGAAGGGATAATGCAACAGCTCCATAAAATAAGGAATTTAGTTGTCAAAGTCAGAGAAACGAAGCTATTATGCATATAAATATCGTTATTGCATTTCTCTGAGTTATTTTTTAAAATGCGTACCAGCCTGATATATTTTGGAATATGACTAGAACTCAATTATGAAATAAAGAAAAAAAAAACTCAATATGTATTTTATAGATTTTTAGCAGATCAGTATATTACGATCAGTTCTGTACGGGACTCCACCCCTTTATTTTCAGTACTCCCTTATATCCATGTTTGAATTAATTCAGTCAGTCTATTTTGTTATACCAATATTACACGAAAAAACTCAATATATAAGAACAGACTTGAAAACGAAATTAAATACAAGAGCTACAGGTTAATCCAAAGATTTATATTATATTTCGTTCGTTTTAGCATATCAGGAAGTTCATTTTATCATCCCAGTTAAAGATATGACCATTGAATACCTTTGCCAGATAGCTAAAGAAGAGTGCTATACTACTGAATCTGAGAGTAAACGCGCACCTACCGATATAAATTGATAGTCAATAGGTTAATTAATATTGATTGAACCGTTACTCTGTGATCATAGGCCTATGGAACCTGTGTGATATATATATATATATATATATATATATATATATATATATATATATATATATATATATATATATATATATATATATATATATATATATATTTTTTTTTTTTTTTTTTTTTTTTTTAGAGAGAGAGAGAGAGAGAGAGAGAGAGAGAGAGAGAGAGAGAGAGAGAGAGAGAGAGAGAGAGAGCTTTGCATCTAATAATGTAACTGAACTACATGAAGATAATATGGCCCCTAATTCTTTCAATATTATATTTCGTTATTGTTTTAATTCTTTGCTACGGTACTACTTTCAGTTGTATGTTTGTATGTATGTAATTACGTAACATCCCTAAGAAATTTGTCATGTTAGTAGTACCCCGTCATATGGTCAGTATTCCAATGCTCTAGTACATTTCTAATCTTTTTTTTTATGACTATTGATGTTTTTAAGATTTGGAATTATAAACATATTACTTAGCGTATTCTATTTATCAAGTAAAAGTACTTTCTTGCATCCTACATTTGCATGTATTCACATATGGATGGATTTATAATACACCGTATGTTTTGCGATTTTACATTTGAGTTAATATGAATACGTCACGCAAAAGCCATGTCCCCAAGCAGAATCGATAGGCCATGAAGGTTACTAGCCTCGTATATCAATATCATTTGGCGATTTATTCTACCGTAATTCTCTTCACCCAGCACTCTCTCTCTCTTTGGTATTTCGTGAGACTTTTCTAAGTTTTCATATGTATTTTTATTGCATTTCAGAGTAGCAATTATTGCTCATGACTATTCTTTAGTTCTCCTTTAAAATATTTTATTCTTTGCTGTTATTCTGCATTATAAATAATAATGTTTAACGAGTTCTTATGTCATTATCTGTCTGCTCTAGCAAATGTCACCTTCGTTACGTTTGCCTCTCACTCTTTACATTGTAATCAGGTCGGTGAACGCTCACTATATGATTTAGACCACATGATACTCTAAGATTCTTCATCAGTTCTAAAATCCCTAGCCTTTTGAGATCGACATATGTTAGAGATTATCACTTATTTCTATTTATCAAGTACTTGTTTGATCAAAGGGTTTCCTCTTTCATTCATAACTTTTTTTTCTTTTTTTCTCTTACTGCTTCCTTGTAATCAACTGTATCAACATTTTCCAGAACCAACTCTGTCACTGCCTCCTTTATTGCCACATTTCTTTTTACTGCATTTTTTTTTTTTTTAATACTGTCTTGTGTATGTGTATTTACCTAATTGTGCTTACGGGAATGTGTGTGTATTTCACTCTTTACAGTTTCTTGACCAGTAAATTCTACTTGCCCAGTAAATTCTCATTGTTTATGGAAGCCTGAAGAATATAGTTTTGCTTTATAAACACATTAGGGACATAATTAAACCTATTACCTGTGTCAACCACACAAAGGACGTAGGTGTTTTATTCTTTCAGTCTACCAATATATATATATATATATATATATATATATATATATATATATATATATATATATATATATATAATAATAATAATAATATTTGGGAAATTGGAAAAATAAGTAACCCAGTTTAGTAACAATTTTACCAAAGCTGATCTTTATTATTATTATTATTATTATTATTATTATTATTATTATTATTATTATTATTATTATTATTATTATTATTATTATTATTATTATTCCAGTAACTATACACGGGGATATGGGTGCCCAGGCAGTCCCTTTGATACTAAAATGTTCATTTTACGTTAAATATTTGACCATCTTTTATTATCACATTGATTATTGCAATTAGTTAATTCATTAATTGGTTTACATGATATAAATACAAATTAGTTTCATATAATTTTATGATAAACGTCTATAGAACACAAGCAATCTTAGCCTAGATAGAAAACAGTGACCGTAGAACATCAGAATCTGGTGATAATATGGGGGGGGAAAAATCCAACAAAGGCTACATAATTCAGCATAGCAGGAGAGAGAGAGAGAGAGAGAGAGAGAGAGAGAGAGAGAGAGAGAGAGAGAGAGAGAGAGAGAGAGAGAGAGAGAGAGAGAGGATTCCTCTCGTCCGGTTACTGTAGCTGAAAGTCATATCGCGATTAATTGGTTATTGTCCCGTATCTGAGAGGGATAAATTGATCTTTTTATAACATTTACGTAACTAAGACATCAATAAGGAGATCGGAATTCGGAAGCAACTCCCCGGACTCCAAAGGCTGAATACAGAGTCAAGACTTAGATATTCGAGACGTTAAATTTCTCTCTCTCTCTCTCTCTCTCTCTCTCTCTCTCTCTCTCTCTCTCTCTCTCTCTCTCTCTCTCTATATATATATATATATATATATATATATATATATATATATATATATATATATATATATATATATATATATATATATATATATATATATATATATATATATATATATATATATATATATATATATATATATATATACCGAAGCCATTTTCCCCCATAAAAGGGGGGTGGCTGAGTCATAGAATATACTTTGACTGTTGGGGGAATTAAATAAAGAGGAGGAGATTCCCAGTCCCTCGCTCCGCCCCATATAATCGAATTTTACGGCACGCAGGGGAACCCGGAGGAAGTATTCTTGTCCCCCCTCTCTCAGGGTATATATATATATATATATATATATATATATATATATATATATATATATATATATATATATATATATATATATATAAAATGCCAGTCACCGTGGCTCAAGCGGTAGCGTCCGCGGCTCTGAGGCGTCAGGTCGAGGGTTTGCGCCCCGTCACGGTCTGAGGTTAGCAAGGGCATGCACTCAGGGTAACGATTACATCTGCCAAAACAAGTTCTTCGCAAGAAGGCAACCGTCCTAGCCCTTGGTAGAAAAGGGAGTCCGTGACGCAAAACCGGAACAATATAATATATATATATATATATATATATATATATATATATATATATATATATATATATATCCCCTTATTTGAAGTGTTGAGTCAAAGCAAAACCATAACTGGAGGAAAAAAACATACTGTATATACTGTATATATATATATATATATATATATATATATATATATATATATATATATATATATATATATATAGATAGATAGATAGATAGATAGATAGATAGATAGAGAGAGAGAGAGAGAGAGAGAGAGAGAGAGAGAGAGAGAGAGAGAGAGAGAGAGAGAGAGAGAGAGACTAAAGTTGCCGTTCACATTTAGATTTGAGGTCAAAGAATACGTTACAGCCTGTAATAATATCAAAAACCGGTATGCTAGACAAATTAAAAGCTAATTTAATCTGATCTACCATTACTAGAAGCTAGTAGAACATTTGGGGACATAATTATATTTTGATACATTCTTGAATTACCGAAAAAGTTGACTTGAGTCGATTTTAGATATGGAAGGTTCTAGAACTAGCCGTCACAGCTTGAAAGTGACTTTTTTTTTTTTTTTTTTTTTTACAAAATGTATAGAGTATAATATTAGTCTAAGAACACTTACATACTAATCAGTCTAAGCTTAGAAACGCATATGAAAAAAATAGCCATAATATGAAATATTAATTGAAGGCATATGACTTAGCTGACTACGAGATGGAATATTACGTATATTTAAATTTGACTCTTGCACGTGTATATAATAAAAAGCAATAAAACAAACTTACTCAAATATATGCTTTTGATGCTTAGAGATAAAACAAAAATCGTAACCAGCCAAAAACGAGTATATATTCAGCCATCGGTGCTACTTTGGCTTGTTATTTACAAAGAAAAAATATCTACACCGGAGATATTCTAGAGATAAACAGCACGTACAACGGCTAAAAATGTTAAGTAGATGTTAGGTTAGGTTAGATTACAATATAGTGTAGATCGCATACCAATATAGATTCATGGCGATTAGATAACGAGCCAAAGTAGCATTCAGCCATCTTTGTTTAGGAATTTCATTATTCTATGAATTATTAATGACCGCCTTCTTCGTTGAGTACAAGGTACTCAAGGGTGGTGATCGCTACTACTACTTGAAATGATAATGATGAAAAAGGTGATTATTTCGAAATGTTACGATTATTATTATCATTATTATTATTATTATTATTATTATTATTATTATTATTATTATTATTGCTACTACTACTACCACTAATCCCATTTCATGACTTAATTCTAAAAGCAATGAGCTTTTTCCATGATTGCGAGCAGAGGCGCACAGTGTCACGAAAGGTACTATTGATTCTCTGCCATGAATTGTTGACGGCGTCATACGGTGTTTAAGGACTGAACAGCGTACTTTCATGGCTTAACGAGAGAGAGAGAGAGAGAGAGAGAGAGAGAGAGAGAGAGAGAGAGAGAGAGAGAGGTTAAAAATACTACTTAATCAAGCAAGAACACACAATATCTAGGCTTATGATTCAGTTCGTGATATGTAAATACCGGATAATTTGCTCTGGACTGAATAATGTATATTTGTACATATCCTCTTAGCGGTGAAATTGGAATATTGTTATAAGTTAATCACATCATTGTTTTGCAGTCTAGGAAATATTATTACTAGCAATAATGACAATTATAAGTTTTATTTTAATTCCCAATTTCGAACTGACTTATGTGAGGCCAAGACTTGAATATGCAGCATGCTATCGTAGTTCACTCATGAAAAAGTATCTAAATAAACCGGATAAAGTTTAGAAGCATGCCACGAAACTGGTGACAGATATAAGCTATATCATTTATAAGGAGAGGCTGAGGGATTTAGGCTTATCATCGATTGAAGCTAGAATGAAGAGAGGGATATGGTGAAGGTTTTCAAATTCCTTCATGGTTTTGACAGAGTGGACAGGGAACGATATTTTGATATGGGTGGCTCTCGAAAAGGAGGTCAAAATTAGTAAGGAACTATATTTTTAGTGTCAGAATAGCTGATGATTGGAATTCTCTAATCGAGGAAGTAGTTAATGTTAATTGCATTCATAGTTTTAAGGACGAATATAAGTAACTTTAAGTATAAAAATGGAACAGACCAGGAGACAAGGAGCTGCGAGCTTAGAGCTCTTTCCCGCTTATACAGTTAGGTAATCACACCCACACCCACACGAATATAGGGCTCTTTCGTGGAAGCACAATTTGGTAAATATATACTCGAGGACCGGCTCTAATCATTTCTCGTTCAAGAGACACAGGCGAAAAGACGCCATCCGAACCTATTCCATTCTATGCACTTATGCTTTTCTCATAGTTTTACCAAATGACTCTCTCTCTCTCTCTCTCTCTCTCTCTCTCTCTCTCTCGTGTAATCTGTAACTCCATCTCTTGCTGTGAATGTAACCATTGTGTAGTTGTGTGTGAGTATATATATATATATATATATATATATATATATATATATATATATATATATATATATATATATATATATATATATATATATATATATATATATACTGCATATATAGATAGATAGATAGATAGATAGATAGATAGATGTATAGATAGATAGATAAATAGATAGTTAAATAAAAACAAAATGTTTGGAGATCTTCAGTAATAATAATAATAATAATAATAATAATAATAATAATAATAATAATAATAATAATAATAATAATAACTACAAATGGAGCAGTGAAGTATTTACGATTTTTGTGATAAACATAAAAAGGCGCTTAAGAATGTGTGTGAATGTGAGTTGCTATATTAAGATCTAGTACATAATTATAATGCCTAAGAAATTATTTTTCCAGGTTACAAATACATAAGCGTAAACTAGACATAGGTCAATTATTTTTTTTTATCTCTGGGATTATTCATAATTGAGAGAGGAGAGAGAGAGAGAGGAGAGAGAGAGAGAGAGAGAGAGAGAGAGAGAGAGAGAGATCTTAAAGAGGGTAATCTCATGGCATGGAAGTTTTACATGCAAGAACGTCTATTTGTTATTTCCTCTCTCTCTCTCTCTCTCTCTCTCTCTCTCTCTCTCTCTCTCTCTCTCTCTCTCTCTCTCTCTCTCTCTCTCTCTCTCTCTCTCTCCCATAACCAAGAACTGAACTTGCTCAACCTGTTTTGAGCATAGACACGCCTTCTTTGTTGTCATGTCAGCTTAGATAGCGATAGTTCCTAATCATATGGATATGATTAAAAAAAATAATAATAATAGTATATTGATTATGTCAGGAAGATAAGGACGATTCCTGGCTAGAAATGGACAGAAACCAACAAACTAAATTGAACAAAAATAAATATACAACAAACGCCTAAACAAACAAAGACTAACAAGGATAGTCTTGCAAATACACAAACAAGCAAATAGCAATGATCAGTGTTCTCTGGGTTACAATCGAATATCATGGAATAAAGTTATCTTATTTTACCGATTTCCGACAAGTCCTTGTTCACTTTAAATGCATTTCAAAATCGGCGTATGTATAGCATTTGCTGAATATCTCTGAGGGCATTCTTTTTTTAAAGTATATGATAACCTGTAAGTCAATAGCTAGGAAACTTTTATTAGGGAAATTAGTTTTCATTTCATTTGATACTTTGATATGTTTCAAATGTGTGAAAACGTTTATTAGGCTTACCTAGTTTTCAGTTCATTGATAATTATTAGTTTTTGTGTGGAAATGTTTATTAGGCCTACCTAGTTTTTAGTTCATTGATACATTTTGTTTTTGTGTGGAAACTTTACGAGGCCTACCTATTTTTCAATGCATTAACACCTTTATTTGTTTTCAAATGTGTGGAATAATTTCCTAGGCCTACTTAGCTGTTATTTCACTGATACGTTGTTTTCAATTCTTTATAAATAGGCCAAGTAAAAAAAAAAATAGGCAAACAGAACAAATAAAATATAATTCCTTCTCATACTTTCCCTTAAAAACGATGCAAGCGACTCGATTGCATTGGACACTTCCTCTTTAAACACAGTCCATAGTGTACCTGGCATTTTTATTAATGACTTCATGCGAAAAAAATAAACCCAGATGCATAAGAATTCATAATATTCGAAATAGAGAAATAATTCAGTCGTTCTTGAAAACATTTAATGGAGTCAATATAATTGATCAGGTCAGGCTTTGGGATTAGGTTAAGATTATCGAACCCCAATACATTATATAACCCTAAAAATCTGGTGTAGCTATTCTATACTTGGTCAAAAATCTCAACCAATTAAAAATACTTAAAATATTCTTTAAAAAATAAACTAATAAAACGAATGTAAAGCATAAAACGAGATACAGAGTAGAAAATTTGACTTTGGTTCGCCAAATATTTGAAAACTAGATCACGCGTGGATCTGCCGCATTAAAAACCTTTATTTCCATTACAATACAATGGGTATTCGTCAGCCGGGACAAGCCCCAACCCCCCACTGTGTTGCCCAAACACAGCAGTTCCTGCTAGTAAACAGCTTAAACTCTCGGTCTTGGACGGGGACCGATCTTTCGACCTCGTGAATGCGAAGCCAGCGCGTTACCACTGTACTAGCCAGCAGATTGGACATAGTTGCAGTACTTGAGAGAGAGAGAGAGAGAGAGAGAGAGAGAGAGAGAGAGAGAGAGAGAGAGAGAGAGAGAGAGAATTTTAATATTTGATTGTAACTTATTATATCGGTCTTCCGTCCCCATTACTGTATATTTAGTCACATTATTATTCTAAACCCAGCATTAGGTTGAATTTTTGTTATATATTGTTAACAATAATAATTATAATAATAATAATAAACTTGTTTCTTTATATCGGTCTTCTGTCCTCTTTACTGTATATTTATTCACATTATTATTTTAAACCCAGAATAATAATAATAATAATAATAATAATAATAATAATAATAGTAATAATAATAATAATAATAATAATAATAATAATAATAATAATAAGTATTATCATTATTATTATCATTATTATTATTATTATTAAACAGCCTCTGTTTGTTTAATGGACTAAGCTGCGGCGCTCTAGTCTAGACATCCCAGGTTCGATTCATGGCCAGGAAGGGGGATTATTTGAATACATTTAAAAATGGGTATTTGCATTGAAATTTCTTTTTTCTAGCTAGCCTTTGGTGTTGAGGAGGAGAATTAAATGTGTTTGTTGACCACTTGTGGGTTGGGTAGGGGGTAAAACAGAGATTAATGGTCGTAGTGACGTCCCTTCGTCTGGGTATCATCAGAGGATGACTCAGTTCTCCCTCTTTTAAAACTTATGTCAGTCTTAGTGGCTTAAGCTGTGGCGTTCTAGTCTAGAGTTCCCAGGATCGATTCCCGACAAGGGAGGATGATAATTTGAGTTATAATAATAATAATAATAATAATAATAATAATAATTATTGTTATTATTATTATTATTATTATTACTACTACTACTACTACTACTACTACTGCATCAATACTTCCATTGGTTTCGTTTTTGAGATATGCTAGCTAACCAGATTTAGTAATTGTTTTGGTACATATATAACAAACAAGAAAATAATAAATATAACATAGATCAATAGGTAATTTCATATCGGAATTTAATTAATTTCAACAACAAGCGAGTTTTGTATTATTAGATGTTGCCAGTCAATGTTAACGAGTACATAATTATAATATAGACCCGCTAGGTATGAGATCATATACTATTTGAACTATTGACTGATTTATCTTCGACAAAAGACAAATAAGCTTGCATGTTAAGCTTTAAGCCAGAGTATTGGGGGTAATAAATTAATTAATATATAACCTTTAATTCTCACTCGACCGGAATTGCAAATAGCATGATAGTGGTCTTGAAAATGTATATTCTTGCCTTTAACGAGCCTAAAATTATTTTTCCCTGTCTACGTTAAAAAAAAAATTTCATGTCTTCTACTTATCATTATTATTCTTATTAAAATTCTTTGTAGTAAAAGAGATGACATTTTAAAATAAATGCCGACATCGTTTTGAACGTTATGCCTTTTGTCTTGACCAATGAGAAAGAGCTCGAGGCCATGGCGTGGGCTCTCAGAACACCCCATTGGCCAATCCTATCTGCCGACAAGACCATATAATAACATCTAAAGTTTTAACAACATAAATGAACTTATAAAAATATACTTATATATTAGCTACATGTGAATATATTGTAAAAAGTCCTTGGTATATATTTATTGTTTAAGTACCTTCGCTTTTATTTTAAAATTGGTCAAAACCTGAAGCCTCAATGGAATTTTCCATAAAATCGTGTCGGTAAGTAGTTCTCATGATATAATGCATAAAACTCTAGAATTTAGTATTATTTTGGGAATATATTGAACCAAATCGTATAAAAACATTTTCTTGTTCGAATGTATTCCTTAGATTGTATGTTATAAATTCAAACACAAAATAATTATGTAGTAGAACATGGATGTATTGATGCGCAAGGGAGCGATCCGCCTCAGTCTTCGTCGAAACGTCGCAGGGTAAAGGTCTCCTCCTGAGTCAATTGATTAGAGGTCAACGTTTGATCATTTCGGCAAGATGCCCAACCCAAAAGTATTTTTCGACATTAACATCAACAACCAGCCCGCTGGCAGGATTGTCATGGAGGTGAGAATTACCTTGACTCGTTTAATCACGTGGGGCAAAGGAAATGTCAAAGTACCGGGACTTGTCTCACCAGTTGTATCCTTCAGAGGACAAAATGTGGCTACTTTACACAGGCCAAGAGACGGATTTACACACGGCTTTAATATTCTATCTCTAACTAATATAGGGAACTGTTGCATTATTATCACTAGAAATATTTAAACGTCTGGCCTTTGGGGACATGAGAATTTGATATTAAATTATGGCAATTGTACAGGCATCTGGCAACTCGTTTCTTGGCATCTTGCCAAGAGGCGTTTTTGAGCGGTTATAAATTTTTTTTTTTCATGTGTCCCTGAAGTCTATCATTGGCGTTGGTAAGGAAATTATATTTTCCTTAATTTATGGAGTGCATTCGTCTCTTCAGTTTGCTTTATACTGAATAATTAATTTTGGAAACCATTTAAAACCGGGTGTCGGCGACCGCAAGAAACAGCGTTGCCATCTTGGCAATTCTCACTTCTGTGATTGGCAGTCATCATAATGTACATTTGTATGATTTATGAGAATATTATCTTCAAAAAATTTCAGAGAGCGCCTTATTGTTTAGTTTGGAATTCAAATGAGATTTGTCTGCTAATCAGGGTGCTAGTTATTGGCGGGAATAGGCAATTTTGAGCGCCCTCCCCCCTCTAATCGGCTACTGGGCGTTTACGGTCAAGGGCAAGCAGAAATGTCACGTGTTGATCCGGCTTATAATTATTATTTTAAATAGACACCGGTGTGTGGACCTTCTTTAACTTTTTTTTTGTCTTCCATTAATGTGAAAAAATAGATTTATCTCCTGCAGCTACTGCTCCTCTGTTGACTTCAAATCTATTCACGGTGCCGGGTTGACAGGTGATTCCCTTCGAAGACCAATAACGATCCAAATCCCTAGAAATTGCACGACCCACCTTTGGCTATTTAACTCGGGACGTCTTGGGTAGATCAAGGTTCTGCTATATCCATTGAGCTAGCGAATGGTGCTCACAGCTGTTACCAATGAATGATTCATGGAGATTTTACCTTGGAATTTTTTCCTATTGAATGTGAACTTCTATAAAGGGGCTATAAACTATTAATTAATAATGATGCTTTGTGACTTCACCTCATTGCGTGATTTTTTTTTCCCAAACCGTACATGTTAAATAAATTTACATTATTAGATTCGTCCTACATATCGTTCTTCATACATTAGGCTAAACATTTTTTATGGATGTAATTTCAAGTGATTGTTTTATGGTCCCTATTGATATGCAAACTGGAATAGTCTTAACTAATTGTGATATATAGTACTGAAAAAAGTTATTGAAGGAAGGGACTATTTGTTCAAGCATATTGGTCACGGGGGAAATTTTTTTCCTTTTATGGAGGAACATAATTTTCCTTGGTTTTAGCGAAAAAAAAAATAACCACTATCTTCAAGATGGGGAGTAACTAAGAAAAGACAAATACCCTTGACTAGTGGGGCTACTGTGGAATTCTGTAAAGCTTTCATGTTAAACTTCAGAATTACCTGTTTTGTTCGAAATGTCGCGTGCGAACCTGGCCATGACAAGCTTAGTCAGATGTGAACCTTTGTACCAAACCTTAGCTTTGAATTGTAGGAAAGCAAAGTCATCATTGTTGAACACCTATTTAAGGTATTAAGGTGTCATTGGGGAAGAATTATGAATATCTCTGAAGATTATTTGTATTTATAACATGATGTTAGTGCTGATAATGAACGTTAATATCCAGTTTATCAATTTTTGTCAATATGTACCAATCATTAGGGTTTATATATAGTACAGTTCTATTTTGTAGTGTTCCAGATATCCTAAGAAGTGGTCAGTTGGAAGTTGAAATTTGTTCATTTCTTCACGACCTTGAATACTAATAGGTAATTTTATAATTTCAAGAGGAATTTTGTTTCTGCTGTAGATATCGTGATTCTATTCAGGGATTTTATAATTTCATAATGGCATCTGTAATCAGGACTATTATTTTCTGATTATTTTTGCATGATTATTTTTTAACTTATTCAAGTCATTTAGAACTAATCTTGGAGCACTAGATACAGAGATTTACACTGTTTATGGTACAGCTTCAACTCTGTTACACACATATGGGCGTTCCTTAACTGCTTATAGAAACCTAATAGTATGATTTTAGAATTTATGCTTTAAGAACATCTTCAGTATTATATACTTCTAAACTCCTCTGAAATGTAGTTTGTTAGGCATTAATATGTACTTTTTTTGTTTTAATTGTTTTGGTTTTATTGTTCAAAACTAATTCATAAACCATAAGCATCATTTAAGTGCATTGTTCATATGATTGTAATATTATATATACAGTATTCCTTGTATAATATATTGAGTTCATTAGCATTTTTTTTATTTTTCCAGCTGCGTGCTGATGTCGTACCCAAGACTGTCGAGAACTTCCGTGCTCTGTGCACTGGTGAAAAGGGCTTTGGTTTCAAGGGCTCCAAATTCCATCGTGTGATCCCAAACTTCATGTGTCAGGGTGGTGACTTCACTGCTGGCAACGGCACTGGAGGCAAGTCCATTTATGGCACAAAATTTGAGGATGAAAACTTCCAGCTGAAGCACACTGGCCCCGGAATCCTCTCCATGGCAAATGCCGGACCCAACACTAACGGTTCTCAGTTCTTCCTCTGCACCGTGAAAACCACCTGGCTAGACAACAAGCATGTCGTCTTCGGATCGGTCACAGAAGGCATGGACGTAGTCAGGGCCATCGAGGCGCAGGGCAAACCCAACGGCGACACTAAGGTGCCCATTATGATTGCCAATTCTGGGCAGCTGTAATTCATAACATTCCTTCTGTTATTTCTCCTCAATATTATATCTTCATCCTTAATATAATACCCCATGTGATGAATAGGTCTTAACTGTTGAATGCCACTGAGGGGCAAGACTGATCTCGTGTTCAATTTATTCATTGCATTGGTTACGAGAAAAAATTTTGCCATTTTGTCACCGACATCATGTGTAATTACAACTAACGAGCATTATTTTTAAAATTTTGTCTGGCTGATATTCAGCTCAGATAATGTCTCACTTATCAAGTAAATCATAAACATCTCTTCTCACTTTGTATTATTTCATTACCTCTTTGTATGTGAGCCATTTTAGGGATTTTTTGAAGGAAGTTCAGAATTTCAGATGATTTTTTTTTTTTTTTTTTTTCACAAACCGAGTGTATATGGAACTCGGGTAATTTTTTTCAAACTTTGTATAAAGGGAAATACCTGTTTGAAACTTGAAATGCAAACCTTACAATAAAAAGGTATAAAAGTTTTAGTACACCATATGCACTGGCAGTGTCACACCTATTACACCTTAAAAAAAAAAAAAAAAAAAAAGTTTCGAGTTTCATGTTGGCTATTACAGGTGTGGCTATCGGGTTATTCCAGCTCAGGGACGCAACATACTGTGTTCGTTTCGAGTAATTTATAAGGTTACCTGATTAAAATAAGAACCATCATATATATAGTAGGGTAAGTTGATATTGAATGTTGCCTTTTTAACTTTTACACAGCCTACTTTATTTCTTGGTTAGGTATTCGAGGAATATAAATTTCCGAGATGAGCTTGAGGACCATCTGCTTTGCCAAAAGCAAAATGTGTGTGATAAAGTGTAAAGTATAAGAAGGATTATATTGTGGTGAATTAAACAGTAAGTGGATGATTGTTGTGTATCCTGTTAATTGAATGAGATTTGCAAAAACAGTTGTATGTAAATTGAACAAGAAAATCTGTATGATTGTATGCAATTTTATCCTTAATTTCCAAGGTTAAGAGGTGAAAAGAATACATGCAACTTATTGAAGCAATTTTAAGTAAACGTTAAGCCTGTTTGCAAGTAAGCCAACTGGGAGACATATGGCCTTGGTTTGAAAGTTGAAGTATGGATATTGTTTTTAATTGTTAGTCTGCATCTTCATAATGTTTAAAATAATTAGAAGTTAAATTTGACCATTCATATTGTAGTGAGCATGTGGTTGACATGAGAACCAGTCCTGTCTGAGAAAAATATTCAATAAGGATACAGTGGGAAATTGGATGAAGTCCATCTCCCTGGTTTCAATATATGGATAATTTATGAATTAGAGCGTCTGTTTTTTATCTATTCTGACGAGCATCTCTTCAATTGGAGCTCAAACTATGGGCATGAAATCTGGCGAAAATTATAGTTGCCGTTTTGCTGTCCATGGTGCTTAATGAGTCAATATTGTCAGAAATACACCCAATTGGTTGGTTGCAAATAGTTTTCCTTCGGCCAATGCATGACCCCTTTTATGTTACTGATGAGGTGATTAGTTGGTAAATACTCAAGAGTTGAGATCCTTGTCTGGGTCAAGGTTTTATAATGCGTTTTGTTCAGTTTGTGCTGCTTTACCTACTTTTATGTGAGCGCTGTATGAGAATTGTGTTTTTGTATGTGTCAGAGGTCATAGTTAATGTTTCAGTATAAATCTTACTTATCAGATTTTGCCACATCCTTTCCTCGATCTACAAATGGTTAAAAGATATATGACCCACCTAAGTACTTGAACTGTGGATCGCTTGAGTTGCAGCCAGTAGCTGTATCTACGAAGCCACCTAGCTTAATGTGTCATCATTAGTACACATGAAGAAGGGTGACAGATTTGAGGTGGGGAATAAAGAAGGCTGGATAAGGACAATATTTGACATACTTCAGGTTTGAAATTTTTTTCTTTCAAAAATTTTATTTATTGGAGTGAAAAAATTCATGTGATCAGAAAAGGGGTTGGCAAATCTCTTATAATCCTATTTTGGTTATACTGTGGAAGGTGAAATGTGTGCCAGAGAGAGATTGTTACAAGTGATATACAGTACTACCTTTACAAGTATCTGTGGGTATTCAGGCCATTTGGAATGTCAGAGTAAACCCACTGGAGTCTGTGATTTGATTTGGTAAAATTGGTTGCCGATGGTCTGGTCTTGGTCTTTTATGAATCTTTGATGAATGATGCAAATTGATTATTTTTTCTTTGATTGTGGTCTTTGTTGGAACTATTGAGAGAGAGTAGCCTTTTGAAAAATAAATTATATTGATGTTTGCCAATAGTTTTGAATTTTTATATCATAGTTACAAAGCGACCCATCAGTGGTTCAGCTTTTGGCTTCACCTAAGACCTCTATATTTTTACTCCCCAAGGAGGTTAGTTTTTTCCTCTACCAAAACCTAAAGCTGATAATAACATAATAGGTTGTGATAGCTTATATCAACAGAATAACTTAACTATCAGACGTGTTGAATCAAAGACAACCGTCTTCATGAGATTAGATTCAGTAAACTGTATTGTATATCATAAGTAAAAAGCAAATCAAAAAGCTTTGACAAGGTTGGTGTCACAGACTTGATTGTTTTAATGTTAGGGGTGACAGCTTTATGCACACTTGGGATTGTCATCTAGAAGTAATGTATCCAATATCATTTTGAAAATTTCAATCTTGCTACATAATGAAGCAGAACAGAACTCTATTATCCTTGATTGTTTTAATGTTAGGGGTGACAACTTTATGCACACTTGGGATTGTTATCTAGAAATAATGTATCTAATATCATTTTGAAAATTTCAAGCTTGCTATATGATGAAGCAGAACAGAACTCGATTATCCTTCATGGTTATTGTTGTTGACGTTCCTTAGGTTGTCTAGCCAAACATCCCTGAGTCTCTAGGGATGGTCACTGCCGAGCTTGGGCTGTCCCGCAGAGCTTTCGGAGAGTGTATGTTGTGTTTTGGCGTATGTGGTTGTAAGTATTGTAGTCTCCGATAATGTAGTTTGCAGCCTCTATTCCAGAACGGTTTTGTGATAAGGAAATTTATTTCATTTCAAGATTTAAAGATCGTTTCGAGTTTTGCTTATCATTCTGTTGAGTTAGTTTGAGGCTAGTGAAAGATGATTGATGCAGGTAATCTGTGAAGGAAACGGCTTCAAGAAAAACGTTTCTAATATGGAACGATTTTTTGCTTCTTCAAGTCTTTATAACAAGCATGACTATTCTGCCTACACCTGCAGAATACTGTATCTTTTATGGAAAATTAGTGTTTTGAATGTAAGTTACTGAATATAGTATTGGTCTCTGAAAATGGTGGAACTAAAAGCAATTTTAAGAAGATTTAGCAAGCTGGCAAGGGGAGTTTTGCTGCCATGGACTTAGATTTGCATTAGTACGAAACTAATTGCTGAGCACTAGCCACACTTGACTAGTAGAGCTTAGATTACCTCGGGATAATAAGACATTCACCCGTGATTGCATTCTAGACTGTGCATTATATTTAAGTCTTATTATAAGAAGTTCTGTTTGCGTTTTATAGTACTAACTCCAAGCTGTTCAAGAATATACAGAAATGAAAATGTTATGATAAACAGTTGCGACATTTTGCGAACGTTTTTCACCAATTGTACGAGTATCATACCGATCAGAACACCAATAGTATATCGCTCCCTCTTTTCATTGAGTGTCCAGTCAGTATAATTCATGTAGCTTAGATTTTTCTGAAATGCCGGCCATGATTATTGATATGATTTTATTCCTCAACCAGAGGGTGATGGATAATAAGAGATAAATGCTAAATGATGGCATGTTACCTAACACTGAGCTAAAACTAGGTCGATAGGAATGGATGGCTGGGATAATTACAGCCATATCCAGGTGATAAAGAGCTATATAAGAATATGTATGGAGGACATAATTGAAGCTCTTTCCAGGTGATCAGAGGTATCTAAAAAGAATGGATTAACATGATTATTGAAGCACTGTCCAAGTGATATGAGATATGAAAGGGAAAGAATGGCTGGATGGGTTAAATGAAGCCCTTTCCAGTTGAATATAGGCACGTAAGAGAAAGATTGAACTGGCAAAGGTTTAAAACTGTATGCACTGTCTTTACATCAGTAATCACCATCATTTCAAGATGATATGAAGGGGGAAAACACGAAACATAGCTCAACTTTTCTAGGTCTTGTTTGCTCTGTGACTTACAGTTGCATTACTAAGTGCAAGGAAGTGTGATTACAAAAAACAGGAAAGACGTTCATTCTAAATTCATGTAGTATCAACACCATATTTTTTTTCTACATCATAAGATCATGTCCTACGTAAAATGAAGTAGCAGAGGCTTCCAATTCAACATACCCAGTCCTTTCTTACCTCATCTGTTGAATTCTTTGTGACAAGCAATAAATATCTAAGGCTAGAGAAATAACCAAACCACCACCACTTTAGCCCTTTTAGTTGCCTTTTCCGACACTCAAGAAGAAAGCATGTTGGGTGTATTGATTTCACACTGACACATAAAGAGGGGTTGCATTATAACCAATTTTGGACTTAACCTTAGTTCTAATTCTTTTCACATGAAGGTGCAGAAGTCCATGATAGGCGCTCCACTGTTTTCATTGTTTCGTTGTTGAAAAGATGAATATAAAGGAGCAGCATAGGATAAAGATGATCAGTATTTGATTGATGTTCAAAGGAATTGGTAGGTTGCAAGCTGGTACAGTCTACAGAAATATGAATTACCATCTCTATATTTATTTACAAAACCGCAATCCCTCTACTAAGGATGGTGGCTGAGTCAAAGTAAAATAACCACTCGTTAATGAGGCACTTGATATGGGGATCACTTCTCATGAGTTTTTTTTTTTTTTTTTTAAGTTGCTCTCCCAGTAGATACTAATGAAACACGTGTGTTCAATAAAGATTTGATGCTAATAGGTAGCATAGCAGGATTATTAACATGTTATGGTAATGAATTGGAGCTATGCAGAATAAACAATTCCTTATTATTATTGTTATTATTATTTTGGAGTTGAGTGATGCTTTGCACAGATAAAGGTAATGGCGCGGATAGACATATCGACAAATCTGGGAGACATTCTTCACGTATTTCTCGTGAAATAGAATCATAATATATATATATATATATATATATATATATATATATATATATATATACTATATATATATATATATATATATATATATATTATATATATATATATATATATATATATATATATATACGTATGTATAATTATGCTTTTAATATTAGTTTTGTTAATGTGGAGGTGCTGCATTTGTTAAAGTTGTTCTGCATATGAAACAGCAATAAAGTTCCCAATCTATCTCGTATTTCTTCTTCTTTTCTTTTCTTCCCCCTACTTCAACTCTTCTTATTCTTCTCCTCCTCCGCCTCTTCTTCTTTTACGCCTCCTCCTCCTCTTATTCTTCTTTTTCTTCATCTTCTTCTTTTTCTTCTTCACTGATGACATTCAAAGTATACGAACATCTCCCGTAGAGTCTTGCATTTTCACGCGGAAGTTCCTCCTCGAATTGATACTGCACTGTGAATATGTACAAATCGGAAATGACACACAAATATATGAATATATATATATATGAAAAAAATTGCTTCGAATATTAGCACCTTGACTGATATTTAATCAGAAAGCAAAAGAGAATATAAATTTATTTGCCACGTCACTGAAATTTCAAAAAGCCAAAATCAAATTTGGACTTCGAATGTTTCGTGTGCGCGCGCGCATGAAAAGACGACCGCTTGCTGGCCCATTGCCCCTACAATGCCTCAATTGACCTTCAATTAATCACAGCTGTTTGGGTGTGTTACCCCTACCCGTCTGCGAGTCATCCAGACGTAGTCTCAGTTATTTGGTCATACAGTCCATGCGTCCTCTGAAAATGCAAATCTCTCATACAATAATAATAATAACGACGATGGTAATTATTATTATTATTATTATTATTATTTTTATTATTATCATTATTATTATTATTTCCAACTAGCTCTCACAAGGAAGACGGCATTATTATCATCATCTTGCCCTCGTATCACATTAAGCCACTTTCACTGGGATATCCCTTTCATTCGTCTCCATCGACGTATAAGATATCCGAAGAGACTCACCACCATTTATAATAATAATAATAATAATGAGGGCTCAATTAACTACCTTTGAACTCGAGGATATATTTCCATTGGATATCAGTGGAGTACTCTATCTGCTGAGTTGGCAGGGGTTATGAGATGACACAGAACACTGCTAATCCTGCAAGATCCTAGTTATGGCCAAGTAGACTCACGTTTTTGCCATTGAATGATGAAGACTCGAACACGGACCCACTTGGTATGGCAAACAGATTTCATATAATTTAAGGTAGATTGATGAATAGACGGATTGATTGGAGAGAGAGAGCATTATTCTTTAAGAATCGGTATTGCTATTTTGTTGACAATTAAGTTTCTCTCTCTCTCTCTCTCTCTCTCTCTCTCTCTCTCTCTCTCTCTCTCTCTCTCTCTCTCTCTCTCTCTCTCTCTCTCTCTCTCTCTCTCTCTCTCTCTCTCTCTCTCTCTCTCTCTCTCTCTCTCTCTCTCTCTCTCTCTCTCTCTCTCTCTTACTTTTCCAGTGCCTCATCCCAAGTTTAGTTCGACTGTAGGGATAAATTCAGTTGTTAAAGATGTTGTCTTGGTGTTAGGTACACCTAATACTCTGGTTGAGTCATTAAATTAGTTTTAGCATGGAAGAATTGGGGTTGGAGAGAGAGAGAGAGAGAGAGAGAGAGAGAGAGAGAGAGAGAGAGAGAGAGAGAGAGAGAGAGAGAATATTAAGTAAATCAAGGAAGAAAATATTATATAGAAAGGGATAATTCATTATTATTCCTGGCCTTACGAACTTTGATTTTTTTCTCTCTTGGCATTTGCTATTCATTATTCCTGCCCATCTAATGATGTCTACTTGCTCCGCATGGACGGTGGATTTCTATGCTATGCATTCTTTTCCTCTTAATGTGCTGCATCGTAATCATTTAAAAAAAAAAAAAACGGGAGAGGTATTTTTGTGGACTTTTACCCAGGGTCCTCATACTGACTATATGTACAAAAGACTGCATGAAGTTCCTGGATTTGTTTTTTCTTTTTTGCAAGTTCATTACATTTAAAGAGGCCTTTACTGATCCAGTACATTTAAGAAGAACATTTTTATTCAAAATTACTTCTAGAAATAATATTATTGTGCGTAGCACTTGTTGTTGTAAATGAACTTTAGACGAACTTACCCCGATTCATTACATTCATCGTCGCCAATCATCGAAATGCATTTTTATTATTCTAGCCGTAGATAATTTTATGTAAAAAATTATTCCAAATTTTCTGTGTTCTCTAGGGCTACATTATCTGTAACTGAAAACGCCCTCCATAGAGATACACCAACTCGAGCATCTCTTTAGTATTCCGTACCTTCACTCACCCAAGGTCCAGAGGCATAACCCCCTGATGCATAGCTGTATTTATGTATACAAGTAACGTTCCTCTAAACAAGGCTTTCTATCTTAGTCCCTTCGAGAGGTAGAAGGGTAACCAAGTTGGGGTAGACAATAGGAGCAGAATCCCATAACGTGTTACAGTGTTTCCTCATACCGCATCCCCTCACGAGGTTCTGCAAGTGAGTTCCTGCTTCCTCGTCCGTTTGTTATTCGACACGCGAAGGTGCAGTGATTTATTCCACTGTATTAATTAATTTCATCCTTTCTTCATCTCATAGTAGTGACTGCTCACTCTAGGATAATGCAGGATACCACATGACTTTTAAATAATACGAATTGCTGATCAATATAGCAATAGTATTATTGAGAAAGTAAATTATTTTGTAATTCTTGAAGTGTATTTGTCTTAAACGTTCCGTTTTTTATCTTGAAACTTTAAAATAATACTTAGAGGAGGAAACGTTTATAGGTATCTGCCTCGTTGTATTCTCTGGTTTCCCATGTGCGATACTATAATCATGAGACTAGTGAAGATATGAGATAAATAACTACATAAATCAGCACCGAAAGTCTTTAGATAATAATGATAATAATAATAATAATAATAATAATAATAATAATAATAATAATAATAATAATAATAATATATTTTCTAATAGTCAACATCCTACTGTCGAAATTCGAACATGGGACCTCCAGAACAGTAGTCCTAAGCTTAGTGCTAAGCCATTGATACCTCTGTGGCTCAGTACGCTAAGCTGTGGACTCCTGTTCTACAGATCCCAGGTTCGAATCCCGACAGTAGAGGAAGAATATTCGGAAAAAATATTTTAAAATATATAATTGAGTAGTTACAATACACTGTTCTATCAATAATAATAATAATAATAATAATAATAATAATAATAATAATAATAATAACAACAACAAAACTTATCATGAAAATTCAATAACTTTTGCTGGTCATTATGTCGCGGAATATGAAAAGAAAAAAAAAAGAGAAAATGCTTAATCATCAAAACAAGCCAGTAATGACGATTACAGTGGAGGTACTCGTACATTTTCGTCTAAAGTCGCATTTTTTTCCAGATAATAGAATCCAAACATAGGCAAAAATCACCCCATTCTGTTCTCGTTCAGTAGCTTATGGTATACGAGCGTCCACCACTATCTTACCACTTCTATTGGAGGAGTACTCATTAAACTTGATAAGTTTGGCTGGTGGTAGGAGTGGACAAACGCTATTTCTATCCCTTTCACAACCTCGAGATGATTAAGTGACTCTCTCTCTCTCTCTCTCTCTCTCTCTCTCTCTCTCTCTCTCTAATAGTGCGTAATGATTTAGGACCAACCAGTAATAACAAGAGGGATGCTGAAGTGGGCGTCTCCATACTTCCTGGTTTGTCTCGCGACCCCAGCTCTCAGCCTGGTTCTTGCAAGTGCAACTTACCATTCTTTGTAGCAGTAGATGTATGTATTACTTAATTGTACTTATCTCATTGAGCTAACGGAAATGAGCTCTACTCTTGTACCTCCCTGTCTCCTAGCCAGTATTATATTTTATAATTTCTAGTCACTAACACTTATCATAACTATGCTTAAAACTATGTATGTATGTATGTAAGTATGTAATTACCTAATTGAGCTTACGGGAAAGAGTCCTATATTCGTCACTCCCCGTCTCCTGGTCGCTTCCATTTTCGTATTCAGTGATCATTATCATATTTGTCCTTAAAACTATGGACTGAGTTAGCATTAACTACCTCCTCGCTTAGCAATTTCTATTCATCAACTACTCTTACACTAAAAGAGTACTTCCGTACATCCTGCAAAGAAGTTTTCTTACGAAGCTTCCAACTATGACCTCTAGTTCTAGTGCCAACCATATCAAAATATCGATCCCTATTCACTCTGTCAAAACCATGATGCAATTTAAAAGCCGTCACCATGTTCCCCCTCATTTCTGCAGTATATCTGCATACTATGTGCTCGACTCCGGAGTTAGTAAACTCGAGATCGAGGCCACCATGGGACGATAGGAAGGGTGTCCAGTCTTAATTCCCCAGCCACACTTTCTCAAGGTTCAGCTGTCGGATTGATCCCACTGACAGGCTGATAAGCCTATCTGGGAGTGGGAACTTAAACTCGTATATGTTTTCTCTAAGTAATCTTTGCTCCCAGATTCACCCCTACACCTGTTCCTTTTCTCGTTGTGCTTTAGAAGGAGGAAGGAGATGTGATGGGGTTTGTCTCAAACCCAACCTCAGCTAATCCCATCATATCCACTTTAACATACCATGACCACAGGTAAACCTCAAACACAGAGATACTGAAACCTCCGATGTGGATATTTGTATATAGTATTCTATTTGTTTGTTTCTTATTGAGTTTTTGCGAAGTAGATTAATAGTTTTTAGTCCTTCACACACATATGATAAACCAGACAGCTAAGTGAGAATCAGAGAAAAGTAAATGAAGATTATAAAAATAAAGTCTGTTAAGAGGCTTTTAATCTTCAAACTTCTTTCCCATCATTAAGGTCTTCATTATTTTGACTATTCTTTCAGCCTGCCTCTTTTATGTTTATAAGTCTCATATTTCTGCCTTGTCCATAAGCTGCCACTTTTTCTTAATTGTTTTCTCAGAGCTCGGGCCCGTTAAGGACAATTTTCTTTACCTGTCTTGGTGTAAAAAAAAAATGCGCTTTTTTCGCGAACCATAAAACTTACTAAGATTGAAAATATAGTTGTAGACTATCCTGTTTGTAGAAGGACTTTGTATTTCGATATTTATGTAAAGTTGTGGTGATAAAAATAAATATTTTATGTATCTAGGAGCACACGCATTGAGAACAATTTATATATCTGCGGCCTATTCGAATCATATTAACCATTTTTTTTCTTAGTTTTATGTCATTATAAGTCACTGAAATTGCATATAATCATTATCCTGTTGCTGTATTCGATAATAATCATATCTCGACTGAACAAAAATTAGTTATGATATTTAGTATATGCAGTATTAACGTAAATAATTTGAATACGAATATATGAGTGCTAGATGTCCTTAGGTATGCTTTCATATAATTCATTCTCGTATATCTGCCTTGTCCTAAATCTGCTACTTTTTTCAATACATTATTTCCATTGGTGCTCGGGCCCGATGAGGGCCATTTCCTTTGTCCCTCCAGGTGTCACACTCATAATGAATAGTGTATATATCGTCACAAAGGGCAAACAACTCCTGTGTGCTTTGAAAATGATTAAAAATAGAATGTTACAGCTTACATTAAAATCTACAAACAACACTGCCTTGTTTAAAAAACAAATAGAAATGAATATTCATTGTAAAGCCACAAAACGGGTATCCTGTGTCATTGGATAAATTAACATTTATGAATATCATTGAGTATGAACCCATATGGGACCGCCGTAGCGTACTCTGTAGAGTGCTTGACTCGGGAAGTGATAAGGCTGCGCTGTAGGCCTCGGCAGGGCGATAAAAAGGGCAGCCAGCCTTAATCCCCCAGCTTCAATTTATCTAGGGCTAACTCCAAATGGGGACTAGTCGTGACACATAGAAGTTATAAATTGTAAGGAAAGAAATGAGGATCAGAACATTCTGAAAAAGTTAATCTTAGATTTTAAAACTGACAAAATCTTTTACAGTGCTTGTTTTTCCATATTTATACAGAGGCTTCATTCCCTTTTGTAGCAGGGTGGCCGAGCCAACGAAAATACATTCGCCACATTTCAAAACATACCTCAATTGCTCCTCTTAGCGCCTTGGGGATAAAGGGTTGCCACAGTTCCCCACTACCATCCTCCTTGGGTCACCCACAAGATAGGCGGACAAGGATATTCTGTAATGAGCCCAACAGCCGCAGCTGGTTTACTCCTACCACTTTATCACATGGTAAACTCCCACACCCACCAGTCCCAGTTAACTGTGGTAGCAGGTGCGAGAAATCCCTTTGACCCGCATCAGGTACACTTATTCTTCCTCCACGCATTTCTATCGTGCACGCTGTCTTCCCTGCTCCATTGACATTTCGCATGCATCCAGTGCTTTTTTCACGCCATCCACCCATCTCATTCTAGGTCTTCCTAGCTTTCTTTGAACACCTGCGCTTGTTAAAAGATAGAAATAATTTTCCTAAAGCACTGGCTCGTCTAATTTCCATAATTTTACTCTCATTTCAGTTATTTATTAACTTTTTTAATGCATAGTTTTATTTATTTCTTTATATATTGTATACATTCTGGTACCGCCAAATATTCGTTTTGAATTCATCTTTAATTCACTGATGAAAATTGTACTTCATGATCTTGGGTAGCAAATAGCAGCAAACATCTCCATTCGTGTGATAATGCAACTACTATACTAGCAACTGTAATATGAAACCAAGATAAGTATTCGGAATATCTTGTTGGGCTCTTCTGTACCTGTAGGAGGCAAGAAAGTGGCTTTTGTCTCATTCTATTTCGTCTTTTCTGTTTTCGCCCACCGCAATAGATACGAGACAGAACGTGATGTAACTCTGAGCTTTTCTTCGAGTATTAAATGCAATATTTCATTTGCTATTTACAGTGGGATTATTCAAAACAACAGCGTGTATATTGCCTGAAGGTTATATCATATTTTTTTATGTATGCACTGAGGATGATGATGATGATTATGATAATAATAATAATAATAATAATAATAATAATAATAATAATAATAATAATAATAAAAGAGCTCAGACCGGATGGCATGAGGTTATTAACAGGATATAAATGCATCTTAAAACGTGATGGGCGAGTGTTAAGGACAAAAATGACGTATAGTGTGATCCTCTGAATATTAAAATAAAGGCGAGCCTCACGTCCAATGGCTGTATTATAAAGTTCCTTAAACAGGACGGAAGGAGTTGTAGTTGGTGGGTTAGGATATTTGCTAGGGCCAGGATATCTGCTAGTTTTATGATGTGTGGGTGTTATACTAAATCTCTCTCTCTCTCTCTCTCTCTCTCTCTCTCTCTCCTCTCCTCTCTCTCTCTCTCTCTCTCTCTCTCTCTCTCTCTCTCCACACCCACACACACACACCAGCAATCTCAGTTATGATGAGAGGCTGAGGGAATTAGACTTACCGTCACTCGAAGCTAGAAGAGTGAGGGGGGATATGGTAACAGTCTTTAAATTCCTTCATGTTTATGATAGAGTGGATAGGGATCGATATTTTGATATGGCTGGCTCTAGAACTAGAGGTCATAGTTTGAAGCTTCGTAAGAAAACTTGTTTGCAGGATGTAAGGAAATACTTTTTCAGTGTAAGAGTAGTTGATAATTGGAATTCGCTAAGCGAGGAGGTAGTTAATGCTATCTCAATCCATAGTTTTAAGGACAGGTATGATAAGTATCACTAAGTATAAAATGGAACCGATCAGGAGACGGGAAGATACGAGCTTTGGGCTCTTTCCCGTAAACACAATTAGGTAATCACAATTAGGTAATCACACACCTGCGCTTGTTGAAAGATAGAAATAATTTTCCTTAAACACTGGCTCGTCTAATTTCCATAATTTTACTCTCATTTCAGTTATTTATTAACTTTTAAATGCATAGTTTTATTTATTTATTTATATATTGTATACATTCTGGTACCGCCAAATATTCGTTTTGAATTCATCTTTAATTCACCGATGAAAATCGTACTTCATGATCTTGGGTAGCAAATAGCTACCCAAGGAGGGCTTTTGGTGCAAGAGTATTCAAAGGGGGGAGGAGTTAAGATACGGTAGGTGGAAGGGAGTTCAAAGGGGAGGTACCTAACCCTTAGGTGCAAGGGTATTTTAAGGGGGGGTAGGGGGAATGCCCGTGCAAGGGTATATATAGGTGGCTGGTGGACAATTGGTGTTCAGTTCAATACTGGTGACAAATATTACGACTTGGTTGGGCAAAGTACAGCTTACATAATTCTGATCGATTTCTTTTTTTTTTTAGAGTTTTATGTGTGAATATTATATGCCATAGCGAAAATGCAAGGAACAGGACCAAATTATGGAAAATAAGGCATTTCTGTGTGTGTAAAAACTACGTCTTTAAAAAAAATAATAATAATTTAGATATAGCATAAAATGGTAGTTGATAAAAATAAAAACATGCAATAGAAATCTTGTGGGGGTGGGCAAGACTTTTTTTTTTTTTTTGCATAAAACACTGTTTTTTTTACGTATCATTGCTGTTGAATTTGCAACAGAATTATTCAGTGGAGTGCCTGTAACCCAATAATGAAATTATCTACTAATAACATTTCATTCTGAAGAGATATATTTTTTGTGTGTGTGTGAATATAGTCTACTGTTTATTACCGTAACATGACATATATTTGGGATTGCTGTAGCGTAGCAGGTAGTGTGCTCGTGTCGGGAGGTAATGAATCCACGTTTGAGCCTACGGCAGAGCGACAGGAAGGCTATCCACAGCTGAATTCCCCAGCTTCAGTCCATCTGTGCCCATCCCCAAATGAGGACTAATACTGACTCTTAAAACGTATAAATAAATAAATCAATAAAACAATTGATTAATTAATAAATGTATTACTAGTCTTTTTTTTAATAGTGTTGTCTTAACTTAGTGACTTTCATGTTAGTATCTTCTATATCAATATTTTTTACTGTGGGAATAAAATAAATAAAAAATTAGTTTGTCAAAAAATATGTAACGAAAAAATGGAATGTTTTTAAACTATTTTTGTTTTATCTTTATTACTGTTAGTTTAATGTTTGTATATATATATATATATATATATATATATATATATATATATATTATATATATATATATATATATATATATATATATATATATATATATATATATATATATATATATATATATATATATATATATAGAGAGAGAGAGAGAGAGAGAGAGAGAGAGAGAGAGTCGTCTCCTAATTAATTTAACTTCATTTTATCTAGATGTTTTAGAATGAATAGCCTTGGATTCATAATCTGCCATATGCGCTTTTCACAGTTAAGTTAACCTGGTTAAGGTGATTCTTTGATAACATGCTATGCCCTTCACTGTTTCACAAAAAATCAAAATTCACGGTCTTTTCTACTTACTCTAAATTTAAATGAAAATTTTAAGGAAATTTCACGTTTGGCAAAGTATCTAATTTAATGTGTGGCTACTACAGGTGATTTATATATCGGTTCCGGTTCCGGTTTTGCGTCACGGACTCCCTTATCAACCAAGGGCTAGGACGGTTGCCTTCTTGCGAAGGACTTGTTTTGGCAGATGTAATCCTTACGCTGAGTGCATGCCTTTGCTAACCTCAGACCGTGACGGGGCGCGAACCCTCGACCTGACGCCTCAGAGTCGGAGACGCTACCGACTGAGCCACGGCGACTACGCAGGTGATTTATATATATATATATATATATATATATATATATATATATATATATATATATATATATAATTTGATCTCAACGGTTTTCCATTTTGCCCAAAATTTGTTAAAAAAAGTTATAAAATTATTAATAGTACTGTATTTAAAAAACGTAGTTGTTTTACAGTTTGCTTATTTTTTCAACCAAAGAACATCGAGAGTACATTTTACTTCTAGTAATATATGTATATATATATATATATATATATATATATATATATATATATATATATATATATATATATGTATATATATATATATATATATATATATATATATATATATATATATATATGTATATATATATATATATATATATATATATATATATATATATATATATATATATATATATATATATATATATATATATATATATATATATATATATATCATAGAAGGCAAACATACGAATACCTATAGTTTTATTAGGCACATATATTTAGTTACTAAAAACTTATAGACACACGCACATACAACACATTAAGAACAATACATGCAATATTTTCGATTACCTACATTTATAAGTGAAAGTAATATATAATCGGTTGGTCGAGCACTATTTTCCAATTATTTCTGCCTCAGTTTTGAGTAATATTTCGAAATAATGCATTTCCATACTCAGTTTATTTTGTATATTTAATCAAGCTATTTTGCCCTTTATTATAATTCTGAATAAGTATCATTATCTAATTTTTTTATGGTTCACTGAAGGCGAGTCTCAAAGATATAAATTCATTTCTGAAATTATATTTTATTCATCATTTTTTATTTAACTTTAGTAATTCTCTTCTTCTTCTTCTTCTTCTTCTTATATATATATATATATATATATATATATATATATATATATATATATATATATATATATATATATATATATATATATATATATATATATATATATATATATATATATATATATATATATATGTCTTCTGTGCAACCTCATATTATCCATATTTGAGAGTCAATATTTCTAGTGTAATTTCTAAAGCAAAAGAAAATGACAATTATTGCACTGAATGACTTATAATAATGAGTGTATTAACTACTCAAGGTCGTATTTTTCGCGCAAAGATTTCATGAATTTTCTGAGCGTGCTTCCAGATTAAATATAATAATCATTACACCTACTACAAAAGCAGAATTGATTATGATTGCTAAAAATAACAGCACAATTATTTAACAACAGTTTCAAGTGCTTGAAAGAGAGAGAGAGAGAGAGAGAGAGAGAGAGAGAGAGAGAGAGAGAGAGAGAGAGAGAGAGAGAGAGAGAGAGAGAGAGAGAGAGAGAGAGAGAGAGAGAGAGAGAGAGTGTAAAGCCTAATGCTGATATGCAATTGTTTTTACTTCATTGAAATATTTCACCATTTCAGAAACTTGAATTTGTTTTGCAGGAGTTAAGTAATATTTAGAGGAACTATCACGTTTCTTAAATTTTTTTCATGTGATCTCACATAAACCACGGGAAAGCATTGACGTATGTGCATTAAGTGGTGGTCAGCATCAAGTGCATAAAAAATTTATATAAAAATAATACTCTTTGCATTAAATGAACATTGTAGTTCTTCTTCTTCTTCTTCTTCTTCTTCTTCTTATTATTATTATTATTATTATTATTATTATTATTATTATTATTATTATTATTATTATTATTACAGATGAAAACATCATGAATGCATCAAAATACACGACCACAAAAGTTGTGAGGTACTCATGAGGCCCAGGTACTCGTCGTACCATATTTCTACGACTCTTCTTTCAGAAGGATCTCCCCTTGAATCTCCTTATCAACATGTCGTCTTCATGCGTCCCTCCAAAAAGTTCATGTGTCGTTCACAATCCGGACCCAGATGGTCCAGAAGATGACCGAGGAAATGACACAGACAGCGAATGTGGTTCCCTCTGCACCTGCTCTTCCGGCAGTATGACCTCCATTGCTACTTCCGTTTCTACCTCAAATCCTCATCACAGCAGACGATTAGCAGGTTCCTCAGCATCTTTATCTCAGTCACTTCCACACCAGCACAGGCCATCGTCAGGAAACGCCTCAGAAACGAACGGCAATCCTTATTTCGTGGTTTTCGTTCCTCCAGCTCTGGTGCCTGGCAGGAGACGGAATTGTGGCAATTGTCCGTGTTTTGGTACCCTGGGTAAAGTGTTAAGAGCATACATTCTTACAGCCTGTGAGTTCTGCCCCTGGGTTGCTGGATTCGTCCTTATCTATTATGCCTTTTACTGGTGGGGTATTGGCCCTGGATTCACGGCTTTCCTGTTCATGATGGGGTCTCATGCCCTGTTGCGATTTCTCAAGGCGAGAGGAGAACCAGACTGCACTTTACGCAGGCTGCAGGAATCACGAAATGTAAGTCTCTCTCTCTCTCTCTCTCTCTCTCTCTCTCTCTCTCTCTCTCTCTCTCTCTCTCTCTCTCTCTCTCTCTCTAACACACACATTAGATAATTAATGAGTCACGTTCAGTTGATAAGTGTATTAATATTCACAAACTTTAGAAAATATTTTGAACAAATTTAATTATCTACATCAGATATTTTTTTTTTCTGAAAGCCAATATATGCATGTATGTATCTCCAAATGTAATAAAAATATGAATCACTGCAGGCTGAGGAAGAAAACGACGATGACAATGATGGTAACAATAACGACGAAGGAAGCTCAGAGGAACCGCCTGAAGAAGTAGTAAATGAAAGTCCTCCGTCGTATGAGTCCGCCGTTGGAAAACCACCCCCTTACGATCTCTTCCACCACCTTACACCAACTCAACCTAGAAGCTCCCCTACGCAAGAGGTCAAGAAGCAGAATATAAACAATAATATACTGACGGTACCAACAGATTACCCCCTCAGGAAAGAACCTCGTGACAGCATCGATTTAGCTGAAGAAGACGACGATGTTTTTTTGCCTTCTTATCAGGATGCACTGAGGCTCTCCTTCAGGAGTGAAAAGGAATCGCCACCTTCTCCAGATAACCGTGAGGAATCATGAGAAATCGCTTTTAGCGAGAAAGACATTTAATTAACCTCCTGATGTGTGCTGTACGGTACTGGATTTTTTTTTCATTTATCAGAAGTGTCTTTTACCAATAAAAAAAATAGTTGGTGTGTGTGTATATATATATATATATATATATATATATATATATATATATATATATATATATATATATATATATATATATATAATATATATATATATATATATATATATAATAACATTCAATTACGTATGGTGCAGTGAATATAAACTTTATATATATATATATATATATATATATATATATATATATATATATATATATATATATATATATATATATATATATATATATATATATATATATAATATATATATATATATATATATATATATATATGTGTGTGTGTGTGTGTATATGTATATATGTGTATATGTATGTGTATATATATGTATATATATATATATCCTGTGCCCTGTGGGGCGGGCACAATATCAAAGAATAGCCTCACCGTATTCCCTGCGTGTCGTAAAAGGCGACTAAAAGTGGACGGGGCGGGGGGACTGGGAATCCCCCCCCCTTGTACCAACCTCCTGTGAGACGTCAAAGAAGAAGGGGAGTGGGGGGGAGAATAACTTCTCCCCAAACTGTTTTCCTTTTTTGATGTCGGCTACCCCCCAATTTAAGGGGGAAACAGCCAAGGTATATATATATATATATATATATATATATATATATATATATATATATATATATATATATATATATATATATATATATATATAATATATATATATATATATATATATATATATGTATATAATATTTTTACTACGGAAATGATTCTCACGAAATCCTCGAAAGAATCTGTAACTTCCATCCATTAAAAGTTAATCGATTTCGTATTTAGATAAAAATGTCAATGAACTAAAAGGAAGCTGCTGATTGTGAACCTCAATTTTATGTCATAAAAAATAAACATTTTCCTAAAATTGGGGTTCATTAAACTGGTGTAATGTAGGGAAAATGTGACTCGTATTAGTTTTCAAAGAAATAGAGAAAAAGAATAAGAGCAAACTCAAACTCAGTGAAATAATAGCTTTATAAAAAATAGGTCATGTGACCATGATATTTTGAAACAGTGTGGTGTTTTGATATCAGTGGAAATATTATGCTTGGAAAACGTGCCATATAATAATTGTAAAGTGTACAACGCTTCATTTCTACCAGACTGTAATGTAATGTATATTCTTTTCAGTGTTTCGTTTAATCCGAAAATGATTTCGTTTCTCATCAGGAAAGAGAAGGCATCCCTTATTACCCTTTTAATGAATAAACACTTGTAGTTAAATAAATTTAGCTTGATTTAAAGACTTGTAGGGCTAAAATTAGTTTTATGCACCGTTCCAATACAAGGGAGGTATGTAAGGCTTCATATTTGAGTAAGGTTTGGTTAGCTGGATTAGGTTAGGTTAGTTTAAAAATGATTCAGTCCAAAAAAGTAGAAGGGGTGCCAAAAGCGAATCTTGACCACCTGTGGTGTTCATATTCAACAGCTGATCCTAAGGAAGTAAACATGAGGATTCCTTTTTAAGTTTTTGGTTGAGACTAATAAGGGAACAACTTCCTATGCCATCCGATTACAGTAGTATGTTGTACCTGATGATAGCAAACTCTCGCAACATATATAGGATCAGGTAAAGATAAGCAATCCTTTTACATGAAATAATCCCGTAAATTTTAAGTTAGGTTAGAATAGGCTAATTCCAAACCAAATTCCACTTAACGGGGTTGGGTAATGTTCTGGGGTCTCTAATCTTTACTTGATCCCAAATCTGTTTTAGCTTTTTGGGCCAATATATGGATCTCTCTGTCTTTTTTTTTTTTTTTTTTACACAGGCCAGTTATTGTTTTAATTTCCGTGGCATACATCATATTTCTATGTATGATAATGAAAACAATAAATAATTTTGTTTGGTGATAGTTTAGTGCCTCAGGAATACAGTCCCAATATGAGCTTGTATTGTCATAGTATTATTTTTTTGGTGTGAAAGTGAAGACCTCCAACAGAGGCTATTGTCGGTTTGAGATGTTTTTGTTAATATATGATGGATAAATGTGGGGAGAAAAAAAGAGAAATTAGTTAAAGATTAATGACCCTCAATACATTACATAATCCCTTAAATTGTTAGTTTAGCTTAAGATAGGTTCAAGTCTAACGTATCCTCACCAAACTAACCTATCCTAAGAACTTTTGAGGTTATTTAATGTTCTGGTGTCGCTGATATTTACTTGATCCAAAATAAGTCCTAGTCCAATATATTGTAGTTTATTTTTACAGATAGGTCATTGATTAATGTTAGCTTTGCATAAACACCTTATATTTTTTTTTAAGCACTGGAATAACCAGTTTTTAATATTATCGTGTATAAATATTATGGATTTCATACTTATCTTTCTGAAATAATTATAAGCCTGAAATTATCTGGGGCTTTTGAGATAGGAGGGAATAATATTTTTCTAATAAAAAATAATAGGAAGGGACACATTTTACGCGTGAAAGTAATTGTAAATAGTCCAGTTAATAATGATTTTCTTATTAATGCATGACTTCTAAATCAAAGTACAGTACAAAGATAATCATAAACACATATGAATGTTTGGGAGAAGAATCATTTAACTGAATATAATTTTTTTTCTTTTTTTTTATTAATATCAAGACATTCATTGGTGTAGGTGTTAGTGCCTCTGAACAGGGAGTGTTATTAAAGGTTCCAATAAGTGCTAGCAATACTACCTTACACTTTAATATGGCATAGAACAATAAAATTGCAGATTTGCGGTCAGAGAAACATAATATTACATTGTATAGCTTTAGCACCATATTTTGAATACTGTAGTTGCTTCTTTCAGCATTTTCGTAATAACGGTAGCACATCTGAACCCCAAGCAGGTCAATCTTCTCTTTGAGAAAGCTCGATGAATACTTATTGTGTCTTGGAAGTGTCTTCAAATAAATTAAAGAAGTTATGTAAATATATACTTAACTCTTGCTTTCACTCTTATGACTGTGAGTAATAATGAATCAAACAACTTTGTTAGAATTACTGGTTGTGTCTATTAAATGTAATTTTTTTTTTAGTGAACATATGATTTTTCAAACAAAACTGAAAGGTTACTAAGCATATACTTTTTAAGACAAAAATATAGTAATTATATGTGATTATAGGTATAATATAACTGTGTAAGTTTTCATAATAATACTGTGTACACCATCATTCCGCTACTAGTAATAAATGTTACTTTTTCTCATAAGTCACAGTTTTTATGCTAAATATCTGTTGTTTTACTTTTATTGTTTTAGGGAATGTTGGTTATTTATATTAATTTAAAGAGAAAGGGACATAACTTAGACATATTATGTGTCTAACAGAACCATAAAACAGTGTAATCCCTTTTGTAATACGTTTATTATTTTTGCAACTGCAGTATATCATCTGTCTAGAAATATGATACTGTATGATGCAAATTCTCACAATGATTGAATTGATAAGCTGAACAAATGAAGTCTCCAGGGTTGTCAGTATATTTTCTAAACAAATTATTTAATATTCTAGCTCTTTCTCACTGGGTTCCTACTCATGCCTCCTTGAATAATTTTATTTCTTAGCTTCAGAGTACAGTATTAGTTACATATACATGGAGTCCCCGACTTATGACAGGATCGATTTACAGCTGTTTTGTCTGAACCGAACCCCATTATAAGTACGAGACCACCTGTATATGTAACATTCCATACCTGAGATTTAGTTCTCTTCATTGTTTTGATCAGTATCTTGAATTGGACACCTTTGAAAAGTCTTGAAATGATAAAGTTGCCACAGTATATTAGATTAAATGGACAATAAAAGTTCACTGGGGTATGTACTATATCGAGGATATAAGAGTGAGTGTTAAATTAAACTTCTGAGATTTAGCTTTAATGACCAATACACATTATTCTCCATATGTGTTAACTTTCCTTCAAAAGGATGGCTGTCTTACATAGGTATAGGTTTTACACATATGCATAGGTTGCAGACTAGAATGCCAGAGATTGAGATATACATGTGTCATGCTGTTGATAACCTTCATCTTTTATTCATCATACACTTGAAGTGCATCTTATTCTTCATATAGTATGAATAGAGTGTACAGGGATTAAAAACTTCATGATTAGATTTGGTACCTTTAACTGTTGTCAGAGGTTGAGCTCAAAAATAGATGAACATGTATCTAGTTTTCACCTACAGAATTGGGTAAGGTAAACTTCAAGAATGGGTGAGTGACTGTTTTATCTTAAATGTATGTTAGGTTACAAGAATTTGGAGGTCTCGAGTTTGACTCCTCAGAGTGGTATCTGTTTGTTAAATACTTTTGGATTTAAGAATGAGAGGTAGTGTCACCTCACATGCAGTAACCCCTGTCCACTCAACAGGATGAAGAAGTTCTAAAGCAGATATCTGGGTCAGTAGTGAAACATTACCTGCTTGAGCTGATGCTTTTAAATTAAAAGGGTAAAAAAAACTCATTTTGCCAGCTCACAGCTTGCCATCTTAAGGAGCATCTGTAAGACTTAACTGTTTTTTGCAATTTTTAATATAGCATTTTAAATTATTTCAAGAAGTATTTTATAAAAATGAATTATTATTAAATAAAACTAAAGTAGGATCAGGTTAAGATTAGCAACTGCAAATACTTACATTAAATAGGTTAGGTTAATTACTAACTTATCTCATGCTAACGAAACCTTATCTAACTTAGCAACTTTACCTGATCCCCAATATGTTTCTAACGCCATTAAAATTTAGCAAGGTGACCCCAAACACAACAAAAGAATAGCTGAGGAACTTTTATCTGACACTGCCAATCTTCATCTTTTCTCACATATGTTACAGAAAGGAAATTAAATCATACAGGGAGAGATTTCCAGCTTCACATCCCCTATCCCATTAAGTCGTTTTTTATGACTCGCTTGGCATTCGAGGGTGGTATTAAATGTCCACATCCTGAGGGTTAGGTGATATAATGATATACAGTATTCTATAGCTAGATTTTTTGTGTCAGATAGAAATGCAAAATATATAATTTGCTAAATATGTTGATTACATAATCCAAAAATTCCAGGAAAATATAAATTTCTGATTTCTGGGAAATATTATTTTAACATAAATCACACGAGAAAAAAAAAATGTGATTAGAATAGTAGACAAAATCTTCCCTTCGAAAGAGAAGATTAAAAAGGACTTTAGAACTTGAAAGAGAATGCGCACCAGAGATTATTTATGACGAAGACCAGCTGGCCTTGGTACTCATATACATAAATCTTTTTGTTTGTACGCGTGAACTCTTAAAGGATTGGAACCATGCCTATGGTGGCATGCTGCTATACAAGGTTATATAAGCTATGCGAAATTTTAATGTATATTCGATTATTGTTTTTGTTTATGATATACGAAAAGATGTCTTGAAATTAGTATTATTACGGCCAATTCTTCCTCTCTAATTTCTTTTCCCGCCGCAAGACATCTAAGAAGCGTGGACGGGAAGTGATATAATGAAGCTAATTTCAGTGCCTCATTTGTTGGTGATTTGTGCACCCTATTAGCTTCATTGAGATGCAGCAATGAACGGCTGGAACAGATAAATTCTATAGTTTAATACGAATCTTGGAATATTATCAATAAGAAAGTACAGCTCAATGAGCCTTCACGAGAATAATGAAAAGAAAATATATCCATAGTATTTAATCGATTGGTGATTAAGTCTTAAATGTACATACTATACTTAGAATATACTGAGATTATCATGCACGTAACCAATAGCATTTACAATCGACGGTTATTTCGTTATGAAAGGGAGATCGGCTTTATAGGAGATTGCACCTGGGTCAAGATTTTTTTGCGTATTCATCCTTTTGACCTTGGTCATTGTGTCGAGTCATTTGCCGTAATTAAGAGCTAGATCCCTATAATGCCTCGGGATATCATAACTACAGTAGCTTGTTTATTTGCGAAGTTACGTAGGCTTCAGTATACAGAAAAGTTTATCCTATTAATTCACCTTATGAAAAAAGGCCCTTGAGAATTCTAACGATAGCAGCATCGAATTGAGTTGGAGCTCATTGAGACATGACATTTTTATTGGTCCTTATTTTCCGGCTAGATCAGGTTAGGCTGTTTTTTAATAAATTGTTCATATAATTTTATATATTGTGTAAAGTCAGATCCTAATTTTTCATGAGCTCGGGTGGGCCATTGTGAAGTTTCTCCTACCCAGCTAACACAAGAAAAGGCTTTTGAGAATTTTAACTGTACAAAAGTGCCTTTTACCAAGTTGTAATCTTCAGTGGTCTCCAAATTTTTTGTCCTATTTACTAATCTTTTCCATTTTGTAACATTAGAATGTTGGCAGTATTTATCACGAATCAAATTAGTTATTATATGACGGGGTGGATGGAGAGGGATATTTTGATTTGCATGGCTCCAGAACAAGAGGTCATAGTTGGAAGCTTCGTAAGAAAATTTTGAAGGATAATAGGACATACACTTTTATCAAGAAGTAACTGATATATGGAATTCGCTAAGAAAGAAAACAGTAAATGCTAAGTGCCATTGCCAGTGTTAGTGAGTAAAAATAAAATAAAATAAACCTATCAGGACACGGCGAATTACAGGCATATGTCACTTTCTTGTGAGGACACATACACAAACGTACTCACACAGAGACACATACAGGAACTGTCCACTCAACGATACGTAACATTCGAATGGTTACCGAGTTCAGTTTTATGACCGAAGGCGATAAACCAGAAGCATCTAGCAAATATGTGAACCTCACATCGTTGCTTATTTTCCTTGCTCCGTTTCATTTTTTACATTTCTTTGTGTCCGTCTTATTTAAAGGAGATAATTCCTCGACAGATATCCGTATCTAGGCTGGATAGAGTGTTGTTTACAATAAATTCATCTATCATCTTTATTTTAAAACATATAACAGCTTTAGTTTAATTTTATCGGAGGGGAAGTCCAAATTTTGGTAAACCACACCCCATGTTAGTGAAACAGAAGAGGCTCGGTGAATGGCCACAAATCACGGGGTTCTCAGTTCAACTCTCGCCAGTATATCATGTAGTATATCCTTATTTGTTCTTCTTTTGGATAGATATAGGGTCTTGGGGCCTCTCGGTTGTGATAGCCTCTGTTAATTCTGTTTAGTAGGTTGTTTTGGGTGCGGTCAGTGATGGCTTTGATCAAATGTCTATCACATCTCAAGGTTATAATGGACTCGATGTTTTTCTGAGCACTAAAGTAAATAAGGTTATTTACGAAACCAGTTAATTAAAATGCTTAAACTATGAACATTGTTTTTAGTCTTATTTAGAGTGCATATTTGAATATTTTTCTGTTGTGAAAATGTACCTAAAAAATGACTATTTTCTGTTAGTTCGTTAAGTACTAATTATTATTTTACAAAATAATTGTAGATGTGATGGAAATAATGCCTGTTAATCAAATATACCTGTACCATAGAATTTAGTGGAGTAATTATTTACAGCTCTCTCTCTCAATTAAAGAATGTGAATTATATATATATATATATATATATATATATATATATATATATATATATATATATATATTAAATAATGTTAATTATATATATATATATATATATATATATATATATATATATATATATATATATATATATATATATATATATATATATATATATATATATATATATATATATATATATATATATATATATATATATATATATATATATATATATATATATATATATATATATATATATATATATATATATATATATTATTATTATTATTATTATTATTATTATTATTATTATTATTATTATTATTATTATATATATATATATATATATATATATATATATATATATATATATATTATTATTATTATATTATTATTATATATATATATATATATATATATATATATATATATATATATATATATATATATATATATATATATATATATATATATATATATATATATTATTATTATTATTATTATTATTATTATTATTATTATTATTATTATATATATATATATATATATATATATATATATATATATATATATATATATATATATATATATATATATATATATATATATATATATATATATATATATATATATATATATATATATATATATATATATATATATATATATATATATATATATATATATATATATATATATATATATATATATATATTAAAGAATGTTAATTATATATATATATATATATATATATATATATATATATATATATATATATATATATATATATATATATATATATATATATATCGTTCGTTCCGGTTTTACGTCACGGACTCCCTTTTCTACCAAGGGCTAGGACGGTTACCTTCTTGCGAAGGACTTGTTTTGGCAGATGTAATCATTACCCTGAGTGCATGGCCTTGCTAACCTCAGACCATGACGGGGCGCGAACACTCGACCTGACGCCTCAATGTCGCGGACGCTACCGTTTAAGCCACGGTGACTACTATATATATATATATATATATATATATATATATATATATATATATATATATATATATATATATAAATATATATATATATATATATATATATATATATATATATATATATATATATATATATATATATATATATATATATATATATATATATATATATATATATATATATATATATATATATATATATATATATATATATATATATATATATATATATATATATATATATATATATATATATATATATATATATATATATATATATATATATATATATATATATATATATATATATATATATATATATATATATATATATATAGTATATATGCAGTATATTGATAACAGGTGTCCGAAATATGTATTTATTTGATGTAGCCAATGTGATTTTCGTCTTATACACAGACTAATTTTGAGGACACTGCAAGGGAAATTACTATATATTTGCAGCCACCCAGAAATTTACAATCATTCATCATATCTCTGATTATTAATTTGGTCTTGGGGACTAACTGGGGCACACATAACGTAAAAAAATCTGAAAATGTGAATCTCTATCTTTGAGTTTAGATTTCTACCCGCTTAATCGAAAGAAGAAGATGAATGTTGTTATTGTTATTATGAACTGTGTTTATATAGAGTGAAAAAAAATAAGAAAAAAGTAGAAAAGGTCCTTCTGTCGTTTATAACGACCGACAGACTATGTCCCCTTCACAAAGAAATATTAATCAATAACAGATATCTCCCTGGGAATTATAAATAGGATAAAGAAGGCTGAATTAGACAGGAAAAGTCCTAATAGAATACTCCAACAAAAAGGATAGTTGACCAAGTCTCCCAAGGATATCAATCTCTTTGGATTATGAAACACAGAAACTTTTGCTGTCTGTTAGTTGTGCTACTCTCTCTCATCTATATTCAGATACCATTAGTTGGTAAGTTGAATAACTTAATTTATCCTAGTGTTTAATGGTAAATGAGTTAAGAGTTGCTTTATGCACCTTACCAATACTCGTTTTATACCTTGTCAAATAGATATATTGGTAAATTTTTAGAAGAGGGAATTATTCTCTTACAATAATAAAACCGCATTTTCTGATAGTTTTCATTGTGAAATAAACGAATGTGAACTCCATTTCTGGCGCAAAAATATTTTGGTGTGTCCTAACCTATCCCGGGGGAACGCATCTTGCCTAATCGGGGCTTCACCTCCGGATCCCCTTAGGGTTATATTTTCCCTAACCGGAGGGCTAGGCCCCCCGAACTCCTCCTTAGGGATGCACCAAATAATTTTTTGTGCTAGAAATGGAGTTCAGATTCGTTTATTTCACAACGAAAATTATCATAAAAATGCGGTTATGGTAAGAGAATAATCCCTTCTTCTAAAATAATACCGGTCAATTTTTAGAAATGGGTGTTACCAAGAAAAACGTTGAAAAAAAAAAACACATTTTTGATGCGTCTTAACCTAACCTCACCTTGGGGAATGCGTCCTCCCTAGCCTGGGGCTTCATATTACGTTAATCCCCATAACTCAAATAACATAGTAAATCTTTAACGCATATGGCCAAAATGCTCGCCACCCATTCCTGAAAGACTGTAATTTTGGTTAGGTGAGGTTGATTATATTAGGTTAGGTTAGATTCGGATTGGTCACCCACTGCTGCCTACCTATTTCAGCCTCTCAAAATAAAATCGGTCAGTCCAAAAATACAAGGGATACATATAACAAATTTTAACTTGTTTTCTTGGCTCTCCCCCTTACAAGGGGAATGGGGCCATATATGTGTATGCAAATATTTACTTTCCACCCCAACGAGTGAAATGAAAACAATACATTTTAAAAATAAAACTGTAAAAACAAGCAACAGTTTTCACTATTTTCTCCTTTCTTAACTGGGATAAACGAATCTAATCAATTCTAACCTGGTAGTATACTTAGTGAAAATCATGAAGAGGCAGGAAAGAAGGTTAAAAACTGGGGGGTGTACTAGCCTGACTTTGTTCCAAACTAACATTATTATAATATTGATAATTTTCTAATTTAACAAAGTTTGGACGTCGTTTGCCTTTGTCCGACCATGTATCATTGCATGTAGAAGCATTAATACTCACTTCTAAGCAAGGCACACCACAAATTTATTTATTCTATTTTTAATTATCAGCTGTGACTCAAACGGTAGCGCCCGCGACTCTGAGGCGTCAGGTCGAGGGTTCGCGCCCCGTCACGGTCTGAGGTTAGCAAGGGCATGCACTCAGGGTAACGATTACATCTGCCAAAACAAGTCCTTCACAAGAAGGCAACCGTCCTAGCCCTTGGTAGAAAAGGGAGTCCGTGACGTAGAAAATTTTTAATTATCAGCTCGTTTCCTAACTATGCGTGAATTATCCCAGCAAATTGAAGCGCCATTCTAAACTAATATTTTAACTTTATTTGTGGGTGAGGAATTTGAGTTTGGAGTATGACTGAGGGAGTTACTGAACCCTGAAAATTTGAGTTTAGAGTATGACTGACGGGGTTTCTGAATCGTGATACTTTGAGTTTAGAGTATGACCAAGGGAGTTTCTGAGCTCTGAGATTTTGAGTTTAGAGTGTGATCGAGGCAGTTTCTGAACCATGGGACTTTGAGTTAAGAATATGATTGAAGGAGTTACTGAACCCTGAGAGTTACTTTTTGTTTTGCTTTATCCTGGGACTATTTGATCATATGAGATTCCTAGCTCAAGCATTGTTCAGGACATTTCTGTTAGGTGTGTTACTGAGTTGAAGGTAATAAGAACCATAGGCTTCATTAGCATATGTTCCTGTGTTAAGGAATTCAGATTTATTTCCAATGTATAATTTTGGATTAACACTAGCTACTCACATAAAGTTTTATAAATAGTTTTGTACTGCTGACCTTGCATTTTCATTCAATATATTTTTTACAATTTCATTAAATCACTTCTCACTGTCTTGAAAACTAATAGACTATGTTAAGTTTTAAGACAGCAGACCTTATATTAATACATTTTTTTTCAGTTGGTATCGATTCACAAGACAGAGATGGCAAGGATAAGCATATAATGAATGGAAGTAATAACGACAACCCACCAGGTAACACGCTCACACCTTCTTCTGCTACGGTTGCAACAACGACTCTTCCAGTTCCCATACTGGAGACTTGTACAGTAAGAAAAGTAGTGTTATTAATAGGCTACATAGCTTACATCAAATAGAGTTGGAAAGACTGTATCATCATCGCTAATGGATAACGAAACTTACATTGGAGTAGATGCACATTGTATTTAATTCTAAAGTGTAATGCTTTTGACTTCTGCTAAAAGCACTTTCTTTATCTCGATGTACCCAACGTATGTGAAATTTGATCCATTTCAAGAAAAGAATGTGTAATAATCATGAAGAAAAGCTCTCATTAGTATTTGATAGTACAGTACACACTTAAATACAGTACACATCTATTCGTACTTAGGTGTACTTTTTTATATATTTCTTTGTCATATTAATTTATGCGCTTTCTTATGCAGCCAAATAACAAAGCTGTTACAAGGATATTATGATATTTTTTTCTGCATTTTTCCAATACAGTATGCAACTTATGTCATTCATATTGTAATATAAAATTTGGTTAGAGTTAATATGAGTTTATTTCCATTCTCAAAATGCCTTTATCATAGATTCTTCTGTTTTAGATGAATATAAAAATTTCCTTATAGTTGCATAAATTTTTACATTACCACTCTAACAACAAGGCTGTTAATGACACTTTTTCGTACCTTGTAGGATCGCACTTCATATAATCTGCACACTTGCCAAAGTAGTGAGCCGTGTAATACGCTGCCAAAGGATTGCTTTGAATGTAAATTTAATTGCTCCTGTGTGTATGGTCAAGAAGTCGCTGTTTCGTGTCATCCAAAAACGGAACAGATCTCAGCATGTAAGGTACTTGAAACTAATATTGTTGTGTCATTTAATGTTTGTGTATGCATTTCTGAAGTCTGGTATGTGTTCCCTCTTGGCTTGTACAAGTTTAGTTATTGGAGCATATCATTGCCAGAGATCTCTATAAATTTCAGTTTGCTTTTCAAAAACCCATTACCTTTTAAACTTTTTTTTTTATATATATATATATAACTATGCTATATTATTGAATTTTTTTTGACTGCGGAATACAAAGAACTGACAACTTGAAAGTCGTAAATAATGTGTATTATGTTAAAGAATGTGTGAATATGCATATTTTTTAATGTTTTATATGTCACCATATTAGTCCCCATTTAGGGGTAGACACAGATGAAGCTGGGAAATTAAGGCTGGATACTCTTCCTACTGCCCCACCATGGACTTGATTGTGTGTCCGTCACATCCTGAGTCAAGCATTCTACCACTCTGCCATGGCAGCCCCCACAATATTTATTGTTAATAAATTAAATTTATAAACTAAATATAGTCCTTTTTCTGAATTCAATCTCTTTCTCTACAGTAGTTGAAGAACTAATCAATGAAATTTATTCATTAGACTCTCTCTATTCCATAGTTCTATTTTTTTTGTTATTTGAACTGAATAAATCTTTTTGAGAATATTATGAACGCTCAAAAGGGGTTACCATTGCTTTAGTTGGGTCATAACATCTCTGGAATTATGATAATTGAATGAGCTTATGTGTCATTTATGGTCTAGAACTGATTTCTTCATATTTTAGTGCTTAAAAAGTGAAAATCTATTACCATTATTATGTTTATCATTTGATGAATGATTTCCATAAGACGATGGGTTCTAGGTTGTCTGCCCAGTAGGGACAACTGCCTAACAGATAAATAGTGTTCCCAAGCATCTTTTTCATCAGTACTTTCTCAGGCTGCACAGCTACTACATTTACACACCTCTTTATCTAAGAAAGCAAAGTCCTCAAACCCAAGCACCACCTTGACGTGGAAGGCACTTAGTTTCTGTAACAGCCTCCACGAACCAAGTCCACCCTCAGCACTACATTTGAAAACACCCATACATAACTAGGAACAATAAAACAATAACTACCACTACACACTATCACACAAATATTGCTACCTCTTCTATTCGCCCTCCCCAAAACAGTCTCTCGTATCATATCCATATCCAGTTAACATGCCATTCCATCCAGTTACTCAGTGACAATACACATCTTACACAGTCTCCTGACATCTACCCAGTCCTTCTGGTGATCCCTGTCCAGGATATAACTTGTCACCTGACACAGTTGAATGCATTTTGGAAGACTGCTTCGTACATATGCCAACAGAACAACATACTTCCTGAGAATTCTGTGGGAAACTTCGGGATCGGCTGTGGCTTTCCTTAGAGACTTGGTTCTTTTTGGCAAGTAAGCTTAGAAAAAGCAACAAAAACAGTCAATACTCTATTGTTGTTTATGTTGACCTTTCCTAATCTTTTTTTGGACTATTGTTATTCTCATTGCATCCTTGTCTGCATTCACAATGAAACTGATATCCAGTTCAGACATTTTCATTTTTTTCTCATAAATGCCCTGGCAGTACAGAACTTTCATCCATTCGTAGATGAAGTACAGTATTGCTCTTGTACAGTATATGGAGAGAAACATTTTCATTTTAGGCCGATGACAAGTTTGCGTTTAAAGCAGTTGAGAAAAACAGATACTGTATACACTGAACTGGTTATTTGATCTCCATTACCTCTGCATTTATCTAAAATACTTACCAGAATTTATTGTATTTAAGTATTTCAGAAGGGTTTCATAGGATATTCTCTTTTTCTACTGTTGGTAGACTGGTGTTCATCTTGAATATTTGTCATTTATCTCATGAGAGGCTATTATGTTTAACACTTATTTTACTTTTATCCGTTTTTATTAATGTTCTTGTATCTATCGATTGCATATGCCAATAAGTCATTATTGGCTAATATTGTCAGTGCAAAAAAGAAGCCTTGAGATGTTTTAACTTATACACCCTTATACAGATGCTTGGAAAAAGTTATGTAGAGGTGAAAGATGTTTTCATGGCATCAATTGAAAATAAGTAAATATTAAACAGAGTACCTTTCAAATTGATTCCTATTCTATAGAAAGGTCAGCATTATGTTAGATTAGGTATGTGATGAATGGTTTGAGAAAAATATAGGTATAATAATTAAGCAACTTTCTGCAGGAATTTAATACAACAATGATCTGTCGTTACTGCTATCAGACTGAACCCTGGGAACATACTTGTGAAGGTACCGATCAATGTCAGGCTGTGAGCTCGCCTCGAGAAATGTTCACGTAAGTTTCACCGCCTTAATCATTATATTCAGTTTGTTACATTGCTCACTGTGAAACTACTAGTACTTGCTTAGGATTTTTGTAGTCTGTTTCTCTCTTATTTCCCTTATGTGACCTCGTATTACCATATTTTTTTTTCTTAAAGCATAAGCATTTTGTTATGTATTGTATTTTCTATTGCTTGAGACCTAATGCTGAATTGTGTCATTATTATCTTTCCATTAGATCCAATTGTACTGTACGGAGTGATGTACTCTGCATGGGAAATAGAAGCTTCCCCAAAAGATTACCATGCAATTGGACATCAGGATACAAGTGGTCGACAGCCTTGCTCCTATCCATTACTTTAGGAGGTTTCGGGGCAGACAGGTATGTTTTTATTCAGTTTGATACTTAGAAGTACAATTTTATTTTTTCATCCTTATTACTTCTCTAGTGAGTTGTAAATCCAGGAACAAAAGTAATCCTCAGTCGTATTGCACTTAAATTATTTACACTTTTTCAGTCATGCTTACACACATCTTTAATAACGAAATAGACCAAGGTAATTAGAAATCCTTTTCTTATTTCTTGCATACCAGAGAATGTACCTAAAAAGAATATCCCTGGAAATGAGGGAGAATAAAATATTTTTGGTGAAAGGAAAGAGACGCCTTTGCAAATTTATACCATGCTGATCATAGGAAGTGATTGATATGGATGTGGGAATGAAAATGCAAGGCTTACCATTTTATAGATTTCTTTTTTGGCTAGATATCCGAAGTTCTAAAGTGTAGTTTAGAGTATAATTTCTATGATTGCAGATATATGAGACCTTAAAGTTATTATTATTCAGTTTGGAGACATTATGCTTATTATTGCTGAAGGTGCCATCCACACATTCATGTTTCTAACCTAACCTAGCAAAAGCCCACATTAAAAGTAATCTTAGTCGTTGCCAAGAGGATGTGAAGGAAAGTAAAAAAATAAAGATTTAACAAGAGGATACACCAGAGTATGCAGGACCTCTATAAATTATTTATCTGTGAGAATATGGATATGTTTGTTTTGAGTGAAACAAAAGTAAATGGGTGTGTGTTTTGACTTGGACACTCCTTTTACGTTAGATGGATAATGCATAACTTCATTTTTCATCTCCAAACAATTCACATTCTACTCTTGAAAAAAGTACTTTTCTCTGATGGTATGACAGGAATTAGAAAATATGAAGCATTGTTAATGCATATAAGGTAACGTTGGTGGCCGAGTGGTCAACTCGGGAACTGACGGTCTCGTGATTGAGCCCACCATGGAGCGCTAGGAAGTTTGTCTGTGTCCACCCTCATATGGTGGACCAATAGTGACACAAAATGAGGATTACTGATAACTCATTTAAGATATAATACAGGATCTAGTTAACTGATGAGCCTATAATTACAGATTTATTTTCAATTCCCTCTAAATTTTTTTTTTCTGAAGGTAATAAATGGAAACAGCTATTGTGTTGATCTGTAATTCTAGACCTAGATTTTTTCTATAAAAAAAAATGCTGTAGAGCTTTGTCATACTCCTCTCCAGCTTCTCTGTGGCTAGAGAGAGGAAGAGATTGCTCGCTCCTAGTTCCCTTATCTCTTGTAGTCACCTCTTACGATACACAAGTAATGAGGGTATATTATAAATAAACATTAGGGGTCATCTAGATGAAATATTGGCATTATTAAATTTATTCTGCATTGAATAATTCAAACCTGGCTTTTGACATTTTTCTTCTTTACAGATTTTATCTTGGTCATTGGCAAGAAGGAATTGGAAAACTTTTTAGTTTTGGTGGTCTTGGTGTTTGGACAATTATGGATGTCATTTTAATTGCTATAAGATATTTAGGACCTGCAGATGGATCACTGTATATCTGAAGTTGCATATGTATTACTCAAAATTTAAAAACTGAAAATATTTTGATACAAAATTTTCTTCACTTAGAGGTAAGCATTTATTTAATTTTATTTGAGTAGTATCTCATCATAGTCGTGCTTGTAATTTATTTTTATTATAATAATAATTAAAATTTTTATTATTGTTATGTTTTATTATTATTACTACATGAGAGGTGTAGGAGACGTATTTTTGCCCTTATTGAGGCCTTAGCCCTTGGTATTACGGATCCACAACTGACACCAAGCATATCTACGGATATATTCACTGATTCTGCAATTTATCAGAGGCTACTACACAGCGTATTACTGTATGTAAAGCAGTAGTGTCATATCCTCTTTAATTCTGTTAAATTTATTTACTTCTCACTTATGTCCACTCCCAGGTAGGCTTTTCAGCATATCATTGGAATCAGTAGTCTTTTCCGAATTCTTTTGTTGCCTAATATTCTGTATGACAATTGATCTTTTGAGTTTCACAAGCTGGAGATATAAACAAAATTGAATGATTAAACATGAATTGAAAATCACTGACCCTTTTTTCACGAGGAGCTTGACCAAGCATATAATGCAATTCCCTAAATAGGTTATATCTTAGCTTACAAGAGAACCTTTTGGAATCTTTTGATACTATTGGAGGTAAAGTACCTTCATTTTTCCTAATAATATTAACAATATATAACGTCATCAGATTGATTAAATACTAAACTGTTGGAGGTAAATACAAACATCATCTTTCCTATTAATATTGACAATATAAAACTGTCATCAGATTGATTAAATACTAATCTGTTCAAATCGTACTTTTCTTTTTTTCATACATTTGTTGAATCTTCGTGGCATCTGCTGTACTTCTAGGTTCCTTGTACATTCTCTGTCCTTTTACATGTATCCTGCTAGACGCCAATTTATTTTACCAGTTCCTCTATATCCTGTTATAAATATTAGGAAACAGGGCAGCGATAATTGACTTGTATGTCAACTGGTGTAGTACATCTCATCTTTTGAGATGGTCTTTGGAGAATAGCTTATGTACTGCTATCCACACCAAGGAAGACGGAGGCCTTATTCAGACAGGTTTTTTCTTCAGTATATAGCTCCCAAAATAATGATAGCATGACATCTATCTTTTCTGTTTGGTAACGTATTCTCAAGTATTAGTGCAACTGGCAGACTCCTGTATTTTTCTGTTTATTTTCTTCAGTATGGACTACTGGAGATAATATATTAGGGAATAGACAATATTCTTGGATGAAAGTCATAAATGGATGTCTATATGCGAGGACTATATGTAACCTCTTTCACGGAAGCATATTTGAGATATACATTTCAGGGATCGGAATAAAAGCACTATATATTCAACAACATTTTAATGTTCAAAAATACTTATCTTTTTCCTTTTAGCATTCATGTTTACAACAAATCAGCATGCCAATATTTACATCACATTAAATATTACGTCACATCTATAAAAATTAATGCCTCGTTTACTGACCATTCTCAAATTTGTCAGGAATTAAACCGATTGAGTTAGTGTGGTCATTTTAACAGAAGATTAAATAAACGTATTATCTTTTCAGGGTAATCATTATGATGTTGTAAATGCTAATATGGGACAATGAAAAATTGTAGAGTGAAATTTTAAAATACTTGTACATATATCTCTTGTGAAGTACTGGATTTTTGTTATCTGTTCAGTTTAATTCTAAACTAAGTTTAATAACATGGCATTCAGTTTTATTTAAAACAAAGTTCATAACATGGCATTCAGTTTAATTTAAAACAGCTTATCACATTGCACTGTGAGGAAAAATTGGAAATTTGTAAAAAACTTATGTAAAGTTAATTGGTTTAGTTTACTTGAGCTTCCACTAAATGTATAGAAAAAGAAATTCAGTCATAATATTTTTGTCGTTATAAATCTTTAAAGGAATGATCAGTATCTGACATTGTTTTAACACTACAGGACAGTATTTGCAAATACTGGAAAAAAAAAAAAAAAAAAAAAAAATCTGGTGTTGAAGTGCTCATATACAGTAAAAACAAAACCATTTACATGAAAGATGTCTTACAGTTGATATACCCAGTAAAAGGTGTCTTTATTAATTTCATCTTTTGACACATATAATCATGATATATGGGATGATATTAAGGAATTAATATGGTGATAACAGCAAAACAGCAATAAATTTCACACACGAACCACAAGCATTTTTGAGCGACTTTTTCCAACACACCCCATCCAAAACCTTCTCGAAAATTATTACATTGCACAAATAACCTCAGAAAAGTTCATAAATTGTGAGTGTTTCCTTGACTTAGCAAAGTATCAAGTTTAAATTTACAAGCAACCTTGAATTTCAAATTTAGAAGACTGAAAACTATAGCCGCATTTTTTTGAGAAAGTCGAGTTAATTTAGAGTTATCCTACTATATCAGTGCTACCATCAATACAATGAAAGTAGCCTATAACAAAACTTCTTGTTTTAATTTCCAGCAGCCATTCATTAGTAAAGTGTTGAAAATGCATTAGCAGGTCTTCAGCATTTAAATCAAATAGCTGCTGGAATATAATACATCAATATATCTCGTTTTACGCTACTTTCTTTGTAATGATGGTAAAGCTGATATACTTAAGCAAGAAAAATCAAGTCAACTTGAGTGCTTAGTCCTGCAAAAATGTGGCTTTACATGCAATGTTCTTGAAGTAAGTTATACAATGCCTTATCCTTTTGTTTACGTAGCATCCATTAAAAACAGTACTGTAAACTGAAAATCCAAAGTGTAAAGTAAGTCAATTATAGTATTTTCTTTGAATGTAAGGTTGCAAGTCTTCCAAGAAAGCAATAAAACAAAGTTCACCTTGAAGAAACGCTACCTATCCAGTAACGTATTAAAATATTTTTTTTAGAGCAATTACTGGTATGCAAATATATCGAGACCTTAAGATATCTGCTAAGGGAAGCCGAGGCAATTACGAATTATTGCTCCCATGGGGGGAGGGGCAAGAACTTACTCCAGTTGGGGGGAGGGCAAGAACTTACATTATATTTAATATTTTCAGTACAAGACAAGTTGAACTCATCATAGAGGCTGTACTGAAGAAAAAAAAAAAAAAAAAAAAAAAAAAAAAAAAAAAAAAAAAACCTGACATTATACAAACCATAAAAATGTAAGACAAAATATGCAGCATATTTACCAGCAGTCTTTCCATAATATACACTGCGTTGACTGTTACAGGGTCATTAAAAGGTATTAACAAAAGAAACTAAATAGTTTTCTTCTGTAAAAAAAAAAAAACTCGACAGGCCTTGATCAAATAATTACAGGAAATAAAGCTTCACTAAAAAGTCTGCACATTACAAAAGGTGATTCCATAAAGGCCCCTTTCTTGAGATCATGCAGTGTTCACAAGTAATAGTAACTAATATAAGAATTAAGATCGAACTTTAGAGAACAAATAACCAAGTTATATATTTAGATTAATTTACGATACAAGTATTTGGGTAAAATCAGTTTTTTTTAATTCGGGTCAAAAACTAGTTTAGTTGAAAAATCAAGTTTTTTGAAATTATGTACTGTATTGTAATATATATGGAGCTCTGTCTTCAACTGTCACAAGGTACGTTACGCTTTAGTTTTGTATCGATACCACTACTTGCTCACATTTTAATAATAAAAAAAAACTAATGCATCCCTTCGTCCCTCAAATCACAGCATCTGGGCAATATGGCAAATATATTTTTTCCAAGAAAACACATTGATTCTAAAAATCACGCTGACTGACTAGTAAACAATGAAAATGTTGACAAAAGAAGGTTGAATGATAACTGTTTGAACACTGCTCACACCACTTAGGGAGAAGGCAAAAGGTGATCGCTTAAATCCAGTCTGAGGCAATAAAATTATTCCTAACTAAACGCCGTGAATACAGACATATATTTGTTATGCTCAAAATAAGAATTAATATCTGTCATCCAAATCGCTGGTATATAATATACATAGTATATGCAGCTAATACAAATTTAAGATGTAACAATACAAATGATGGAAAATAAGTGTACAGCAAAATTCAGTTACGTTGCAATGTTGCAAGTCTAAGTTACAAAGCCTTATTTACAAATAAATATCTTATGTAAACCATCATATTCAACTTTCTGAAGTTTACACACACATTTCAAAGAAGGCTCAACACTATGCCTTCTGTTACCAAAAGGAACAAATAGTGTGTGCAAGATCGATTTGACTTACTCCTAATACTGTACTTTTCTACATAAGAAAATAAACCATGTTTTCAGTATCACCGGGTCGCGTTGGCAGCTTTACCCACAAACAGATATAAAACGACTGCTTTATATCATCAAGCCCAAAAAGAGGCTTCTGGTATACTACAAACGCAAGGACACTTCATAACCGGTTTACGTGTACCAAAAATTAATAAAATTGATGGCAATTTATTCAATATTTCTTAGTTTTAACTAATCAAGTCTTTTTATCACAAGCAGTGATTCACATATTGGAATTACTCTTCACTTCAACCAACGTAAGGATGGTTTTAGATCATTTCCTTTGCCTCTGGACAGTTCCAACAACATGAAAATTATCTCTGCATCAATGAGTTCACCATCAGCGATGGCAAAAATCAGATTCTCACTACCAACACTTCCTGCAAGAACCATTTTATTATCAGCGATAAAAAAATCATGAACAGTAGCCTGTGGCCATTTTCTTAATGAAATCTCAAACTTCGAGTTTATGGAACAGCCATGTAAGCACTTTCAATGGAATTAACCTATTACCAAGCAACAAGAAGTGCAGTTGGGATTCAAGGCTTGTGTCAGTTAAGCCTGACAGGACGCCTTCCATCATCCGCTCATCAACAGCACTTAGTTTTATCACTGCACAAGGGCAAAGGGACCAGTTTTGCTTTACGCTCTGTTATCAACTATTCTGGCAGTATAGCGCTTTCAGGGTCTTCAATTCTTCAATTAGCGCTTTGTTCTGATTTTCCAAGACTGCTACTCTATTCTCCAGGCATTTTATGTATTCCTTCTTCTTGGCTCGACATTCTCTCGCAGCTTCTCTGTAATACAAACATTATTAATTGATAGCCTACTTTAAAGCATGCCAATGAAGAGAATGGTACAATTCAGCCAATATCCACATTAAACCAGTGAAATTTCACTCTAAAATATCCAAAATCTATAGTAAAAATAATTTAATCTCTCCAACTTCACTAATATACGTAATAAGTCTATTTTCATAAATTTTTGAGGATAATTATGCCTTTAAATCACCCTTCCTCATTCACGGTCTTACAGAAACCAAGGTTTCCAAGAGACTGCTTGGGACTCTGGGAGACAGTGATTAAATATTCTATAGGAAATATAGAGAATTTTAGTCTAACTTCTATAATCTATAATGTCATTCTGCATAATGTAATACAGTAATCCCTTGCTATTTTGCGGTTCACCTATCGTGGATTTTTTTGCCCCCCCCCCCCAAAAAAAAAAAAAAAAAAATATTATTATATATATATATATATATATATATATATATATATATATATATATATATATATATATATATATATATATATGGGGTTAGGAATGAAGTGGTGAGAGCAAGAACGGGTGTGAGGAGAGAAATTGCAGCCAGAGTAGATATGAATGTTCTGAGATGGTTTGGCCATGTGGAAAGGATGGATGATGAAAGGCTGCTGAAAAAGGTGATGAATGCGAGAGTTGATGGGAGAAATGCTAGAGGGAGGCCTAGGTTTGGATGGTTGGATGGAGTAAGGAGAGCCCTGAATGATAGGAGGATGGATGTGAGGGAAGCAAGCGAGCGTGCTAGGAATAGGAATGAGTGGCGAGCGATTGTGCCGCGGCTCTGATGGGCATCTGCTGTTACCACGGGGCTGCATCTTCCACAGGTTGTGGAAGAGCCGGGAGGATGGGCTGTGGCACTCCAGCAGTGCCATCTGAACGGTCGCTAGCTCCCTCGTCATTGCCCATAGAGCAAAGTAATCCCCCTATTTGTTTTCCTTTCTTGATGTCGGCTACCCCCCAATTAAAGGGGGAAACAGCCAAGATATATATATATATATATATATATATATATATATATATATATATATATATATATATATATATATATATATATATATATATATATATATATATATTTCCCCCCCCTTTTTTAAAAGGATTATTGTGACACCAGGATGGGCCAAAATATGATGAAATAAAACAGACTTTATCAGGTTGTAAAGAGAAACAGAGATGGAGACTGTAATGACCTGTCAGATGTGAAGGGATTATAAAAGATGTGTAATGAATATCTAGCTCTCTGCTGGGTTTTAATATACCTCTGCATTACTTTCATGATGTCTATTCCAATAATTCTGCTTAGATCTTATTATTATCATCATCATTGGAAACAATAATTTTCCTTTGATGATGATTGTGGAGATTATTATCATCATCATCATAATTATTATTATTAAGGGCTCATCATTGTTTGTACATCTCTTGGTTTATTTACTTTTAATAACTGTGTAAAGTGCCCCTCCCTAGTTGGCTGGGACAAAGAGAGTGTGGGGGGTTGGGTAGAATAGAATGCTGGGGGGAGAGAGAGAGAGAGAGAGAGAGAGAGAGAGAGAGAACTTTAAGTAACTTGTTCATTCAACCAAAACTACATTATTTATAGTACAAATAATGGTTTAATTACGAATTCGTAATAATAATAATAATAATGATGATAATAATAATAATAATGATAATAATAATAATCTCCCCAATCATCATCAAAGGAAAATTATTATTGTCAATGATAATAATAATAATAATTATAAGATCTAAGGAGAATTTTTGGAATAGACATCATGAAAGTAATGCAGAGGTATAGTAAACCCAGCAGAGTGCTGGATATTCATTGCACATCTTTTATAATCCCTTCACATCTGACAGGTCATTACACTCTCCCTCTCTGTTTCTCTTTACAGCCTGATAAAGGCCGTTTTATTTCATCATTTTTGGCCTGTCCTGGTGTCATAATCTTTTTTTAGGTGTTCCTACTTCGCGGAAATTCACCTATCGCGGCCGGTCCCGGAACCAAACCCCCGCGATAAACGAGGGATTACTGTACACTTATAATTCAAGACCCTGTATTATTATGCTACAAATTACAGATCACTGATATGAGCTGTACATATATTTTTAGTGCGGGGGTACTCCAATAAATACTTCCATGGTTAAAAAAATTACTTTATATCTTTACCTATTTTTCATAAGACGAAGTTCTCGTTTTCTGGAAGCTTCCTCTGCCATCTGGTCACTTGATCTGTGAACGCTCTGTTCGGTTGCGAGGACCACTCCTTGTGTTAATCCAGTACCAGTGCTGGTAGCAATCTTAAGTCCGCTCAGGTCACTCGTTGCAACTAGTGGAAAAGAAAAGACTTACTTTACACGACTCTACATCCTGAACAACAAGCAGAATGGCCACAAATGTAACAGGTAGCAAGACATAAAGATAGCCTGCCTATCCATGCTGAAATTACATTTACTGATGATGCACATATTTCCCTAAGTTTTTACTAAAGAATTTTCTAAATTTAAACAATCATGCTTAGTTTTCAAAGTCAGAAATTTTTTATATACTTGCCCTCATCAAATACCAATTTCTCTAAAATACAAGACGCATTCTGTGGCACAAGGTAGTAGAGATGGCGATAACCACAGCAAAGGTACTGGAGACAGAGGGCCTTTGTCATATCATACTTGACCCTCAATATTTGTTTATATTGTTTTGTGGGGGGAAAAATATAAAAATAAGGGGGTGCTTGCTAGTCTTTACTCCCCAACTTTTAGCAATCTTCGTAAATGCATAAACCACGCATGGGCAGTTAAGAAATCTTACAGCCCTAACTGCTCAACATTTTTTGCATGATTAAGCAATGCTATCAAAATTCTTTTCCCAAAGTTGCAGCCATGCTCCTTGCTTCCAAAGTACATTGGGTCTTGTTTGAAAAAACAGAGCAACAAAATTCTGTACATGCAATGTGTAAGCATATATGAATACTGCATAACTAGCCATTGTGTGACCTTTTTCTAAAACAAAATTTCGTTTCTTTACTGACAAAAAAAAATTCAAATAAAATCATCAGGGCTTCCACCAAATAAAAAAGTTAACAAAGAGATACTTGGAAGAATATATATTTTTTTACTATGTATTTACACCTCTCATTTCCTATTAAAGTACTATAAAGTCTTATTAAGCAATATGTTGTAAAACAAATTTTTTGGTACTAATTGTTTCTCTCATGAGGATTGTTGAGTTGCCACATTCACATTGGTGGGGAAAAAGAATTCTGCCTTTAGAGTTTTTGCATTGTGTAGAAAGCAACTAAGAGGGATTTCCTTAGAGGCAAGGGAGAGAGACTTTTGTCATCACATTCTTTATCTTAAGAAAGGATTTCAAAGAACTATCCCTAGTGGTGAGGGAAAAAATAGTCAGCACCTTGATACCTCACAAGTCAGAGAAAATCATCGGAATGGGATATCGATGTGAGGATATGACAAACCTTGTCAAGCTTATATATATGACATATATCTCATTACAGGGGGTCCTCAGTTTAAACAACCCTCGAGTTAAAAAGTTTCCCAGTTGGAAAGTATCTCCCATAATTTATTTAGCTTTTTTTTTTTTTTTATTTTGGCCTGTATTATGTTTTCCAAGCATAAAGAAAATTCTTTCTGATGGCAAGAAAAGGAAAGCCATCCCCATGGAAGTGAAATTAGAGATAGTGAAATGCATGGAAAAAGGAAACTTTAGTACTGCTGTGTAGAGAACTGTTTATATAATTACTATGCTTACCTGGAACAATAAACTGTGGGTCAGAGCCTTGAGCATAATGGACAATAGCTCCGCCCGCTGTCGCAGCGTTGGTCATGGCGATTGTCTGCAGTCCGTCGCTGCCCTGGCTACTTAGTTGCAGACTACCAGCAGGAATTACTGTGAGAGATTAAGCAAAGAAGAAATGAACATTTGTTGTAAGAATAAGAAGAAATGTCAACCTATGTACGCACATTCCACTACTTTAACTGTTCCTGTAAAAAGGTAGAATTATTTATACAACATCCAAAACATCCCTGAATGATTTGATAAGAAACATTATTTTCACCAAAATATATTATCAAGATCAGATAGATTAGACTTTAGTGTCACTTCATAAAGAGAGCAAAACAGAAACAGTGATACTACCACATCCTTTGTTGAATATACTGTATAATGTTGACTAATTTGTATCAAGAATGGATACTCTATTGGAAGTTACTGATATGGTTCTAATTCCCTTTTTGGAACACAGGAGGAGAAAAAGAAATTAAAATTAGTGCTCGTGCGATATCAATAACAAAAGATAAAACGACCGAATAAGCAAATACTGCATCAGTCTTTAAAATTAGAAAGAGAAATAAAATTCAGTACAGCAGTGCAAAATGGTAACTTAGTAATACTGCATATTCAATACAAACAAGCAAATCATACTTAGGCAAAATAAACAGGTATTAACCAAAAGCAATAATCATATTAAAATAAAGCATAACTTTTAGCCATGCATGTTCTGTGATACTTGCAGGTCAAAGAATGTAGTAAAGTGAAAGAAAAAACAACTAAAATAGGGAAATATAACTTGATACAAAAAAAAGAAAAGTTATTCGTTCCTTTTTGTTCGAGCCAAAAACACGACGTATTTAGTATAACGTAAGTGCAAATTAGAAAAGCAACAGAGAAAATCGCTAAACGCAATTGATCGAGAATCTAACTTTACTCCAATTATAACTCTAAAGTAAAATAATCTATGAACTAATGAAAACCCTATCAAGATGTCTGTAACATAATAGAGCAATGAATAAAAATACCCGTATTACAGTACAATATATTTACACCTGTAATATAATATGGATCAAATGTCGAGGACCTGAGCCAAAATCAGACCCATGAAATATATGCAAAGCTCCCAAACTTTTATTTAAATCAAACTTCTATCTAGTAGCATTTGCAAATGATAGCAAATAAGTACTTAATTTAGTTCAAACATAACTATTTTCGGGGGGGGGGGGGGGGGCTGTAACATGTTCCGCTGTCTGGTGCGCAAAATCAAGTTAAAAACAAATCCTAACAACTTTTTAATTAATAGAATCATTTGATTAACAGCAAAGAGTGGGTAATTCATCTTTCGAATGTCTTATCTGTAATAATTTTACAGCCATCATTAATGATTTTTTTTTTTGAAGGAAATGCTACAAACAAAATTACTTCTACAGATACATACCAAGGAGTTAAATGTTTATAACAACATAAGAAGAAACAAACTCTGACGTACAAAGGCCTCATTATATCTCTACTTCCAGTAAAGAATTCAATGGTATTCAAATAATGAAGTAGATAATAAGTCAAGTACAAGTACTACACTCTTGTATTTATCAAAGAGGAAATGCAGTGAATACTAAATGATCCAAAATTATGACCAACAACCTTATAATCACTGGCTACAAATTTCGAAGTATGTACAGTACTGCTCATTCAACCATTCAGAATAGAGTAGCTGCATCTGACTACATACACAAGTGAAAATCAACAAATCCTGATACGCTACTTTGTTAAGTAAAAGGGCAAAATCTACGACGTAATAAAACTTGCTTTTGAGGCCACAATAACGAGGGGTAAATGTGTTATACCAAGTTATATGAATCCCTTCATGGAAAGCAGGAAGAAAGCACATAAGCGGACGGACCTTTCAACAAACCTGTCGCCTGATATTGCTGCCCACCGATAGTCAGAGTCCCGGTGGGCTCGTCCTGAGAGGAGTCAGAGCTACCGGCGTCACCCTTGTCTGTCAAACATCAGAGAATGAACGTTAGACTTCGGCCATGAGAAAATCTCAGATTTTCGGGATCCTAATATACTTTGAGATGGCAACTGACAAAACACTACAGGGAATAAAGCTGGAATTATGTTATTCAAGTTATTCCTGAAGGTGGGGCAGAGTTGAAAAGGCTGAGGGCCATGAGGATAGGCAGTCCCTCCATTCTTAGATTTTTATTCTTATCTTGCAACAAAACAACTGGTAAAGGAGTCGAGGCAAGGCAGGGTATTGTAAAGCCTTGCCAACAATTCTTTTGCTACAGTAAGCCACCTGCTGAACTCAGCAGTAAACGTATTGTAAAAAAAAAAACACTAAAACTAAAGTAATATACAATCTCAGATAAGCTAAAAATATTTGTATTTTACGGTATACAGTATTAACAATTCAACATCATATACCACATAATCACCCAGACAAAACTATACAAGTAAGTTTTACTAAATTATGCAAGGAGTCCTAAACAAAAATACTATGAGAAGCTAGAGCACTTATATTTATGCAAAATTTCCTCAGCGAGGCTTCTTAAAATCTACAATTGAACCAATTACAGCAGTTACCCAGACAAATAAATCTGGAGGAAATTCAACTAATTCAGATGATATAATATTTTAATATATATTAAATTCTCAGTAAATTTTAGTTCCTAATAAACAGGTTTAAAAGATGTCTAAGAATATAGTAATTCCTTCCCCTAATCCCTATTCAGGCAGCCACAGAAAGTTGCATTCATCGGGCCTGGGCTCCAAGAAAAAATACAAAAAGAAAAAGTAGCAGCTTAGGGAAAGGCAGAAATGAGAGAATGATACACATTTGTGCTTAATGTAACACAATGTGATACATGAGATATGAATTAGAAGAGCACATGATACAATGTAAAATTAAAACTTTCAAGTCAGACCTGTCATAAATTTCCAATTAAATCTAAAATATCATGAGAGTAAATATGCATAAAAGCTTAATGAACTGATAAAGAAAGATATAATAATGTGCTAATACTCAAAGCCATAAAGAATGCCATTCCTCAGGTGTTTGCCTAAGCATAACCAACAGAGTGCTCGACTCTAGTGGTTCCAGACCAATGTTTGAGCCCAGGCAAGGGCAAAGGGAAGGGCATCCAACCTTAATTCCCCAGATTCAATCCATCTGCATCCCACCCCTAAATGGGGACTAATAGTGACAATAAAACAAAAATTTCTCACAACCACTTTTGTTATGTGGAATAGTGTAAAGAAAAGAATTAAGTTACACTAAAAAGTAATAGATTTTACGTCAAGATCCTCAGTTAGTACCTTAAAACAAGCATGAAAGTGGGTCATGCAAAAAAGCAAGCTTACCAAATCTGTTCTTTTTTCCGTTTAAATGCCCTCTTTTTTATGGTGAATCTTATTTTTCTTGTGCTTCAACTTCTGGTAACCCTGATACAAAAGATATTTTGAACCAGGGTTGCCAAAGTTTGAGAATAAAAAAGGACAAACTCACTATAATAGAGGACATCATGAATAAAATAAAATAAATTAATACCCAGTTTTTAAGTAATTTATCTCACAGATACAGTCGTAAAATATAAAAGAAAAAAGAAAAAATCCGAATTTTTGTCTCTAGAAAACATTACAATAACTACTATTTCTTTTAGGTTAAATTTTAGCTTGACAGTAATTGAGGCATGATTTAGAGTGTATGGGAGGTTGGGAAGAGATTACATGCAAAGTAAAGTAGCAAGACTTTCCAACAATAGAAGAATTAAGAAGAAGCATATTCGAAGATAGAAGAGAAGGGAAAAGACGACTGATCCCACTGACAGGCTGAAAAGCTTATCTGGGAGTGGAGGTAAGAAGTTACAACACGTTTACAAAATGTATCGAACAGAGGGGAATTTTTACTTAAACGATTAGTATTGGAAATTGCCCATCTATGATGAAGGACAACTGTACACATAATTTGGAAAAAAAACTTTTCAAAATGACAGAGCATTTGAAAAAAAAAAAAGATGCACCGACCCAGACAATACACAAACACAAAATGAAAAAAGGAATTTTTTTAAATTGAAAGAACAATACAACACAAGGTATATGACCCCCATACACTAAAAAAAAAAAAAAAAAAAAAAAAAAAAAAAAAAAAAAAAAAAAAAAAAAAAAACCTTTCAAAGTGAAAGAACGACATAATTCATGCCAGTGTGAAATTATCTTACACTTGCCATTTATAAGTGAGAGGAACTAATCGGCAAAGAATGATGAAATACGCCCCAAATTCTAAGATGGACGTGAAAATTATTTTCTTCTTAAACACAAGACACACAATACCATGAATGTAGTGGGATCCTGCTACAGGTCATATTATTCATGTCCAGAGATATTCCCCAGTAATTTTTTTTCTTGTTTTTTTTTGTGTGACTCCAGCAGAGGCAAAGAAAATTGCCCACATCAGGCCCAAGCATCAAGAAGACGAGAAAGAAAGTACAGAAAAGCAGACAGGAAGTGTTGTGACTTGTCAGATGTGAAGGTGCCTTATATGCATGAGTTCCTCCTCCCACACCACACTGATATCTCACCTCCACCTAGATCGCTGAGGATCTTCCTGTACGACGGACGTCTGGCTAAGATCTGCCGCTTACGCGACGAATCTTGGTCCTCCCCAGTCTCCAGAACCTGTTAAAAATATCACCATTAAGCATGAGACATGGAAGAAAAAAAATCATAAATATCAGGCAGTTTTCTATGAATAAATCCCTAATAAGCCTATTCATGAAGACTAACAAGTGTATATAGGCCTACTCCTTATAACTCCATGAGAAGTGTACCTTACACAGTAAATTACTACTGCATGGAAATGGAAAAAAAAAGGTTCATTCCTATGCCAAATACAGTACATGAAATAATAAAGCTCTGAACTGCTTTATGATTTTTGTAGGTTTAACATTATAAATTTATTTTCATTGTAACTTAACTAGTACCATAGTACCCATAATACGCTATCAATGCCACAAAGTCAACAAACTAAATAACACGTACAGTATGTTTCAGTATCTATACTCGTTTGTCCATGATGATTGAAATGTATAAGGAAAAATGTATGAGTATATCTTTTACCAAAACCTCCTATCAAAACAACGACTTGTCAAGTGAACTACAAATATTAACGTTCTAAACGCGTAGAGATTTTTTAAAAAGGTGACTATCATTTAGTGTTAGTATATCTAAACATCCCACCCATAAGATATCTATATATAGATATACAGCACAGATTACAAGTATCAATTTGAAAGATAGTTTTCCATTTGTCATTTTAAAGGATATAGTATATACAACTTATGGAAAACGTGCCATTCTTAAAGATTTACACATATGAAATATCAGAGAACTGAGATATTTCAGAATGCACTTATTCCATCCTCAGAGCACAACTAATAGTTATCGTAAGTCAATAACATTAATTGCACTAACCGTTACTCAGAAAACATCTTACCTGAACACCTTGCAGATTGCCTCCACCAGCACTCTGAATGACTGAATTTGCTGGTTGCTTCAGCAGGATAACGTTGCCTTTCGATATCTGTACGGTTTGCAGTGCTGTGCTCTGAATAACACTAGGCTGAGAAGGCTGCTGTATCACACTTTGAATCTGTAAACACAAAATTTTTTCAACATTAAAGACACCTGGATCAGTCCACCATAAGTTGAGATAAGTAATTCAAAATGTAATTTTTGCAAATGAAACCAAAGGAAATTTCTTCTTCAGGCTGAGGCCTAGAGAAAAAGAGATAGGACGAACAAGTTTCATATACAAAAAGAGACAGAATTCAAAATGATTTACAAGCCATCACCTTCACTACAACAGACACAGTGTGAAAGGTCAAAAGGTGAAATTAAAAAAGATGACCCTAAGAAAGATGAATGCAGTCACATGGCATATTGTAACAAAAACCTTTTTCAGTGAGTAATGCCTTTGAGTTTTTAAAATTTTTACAATTAGACTATTGATTTTCGCCATGTAAATTAATACAGTCTCACTACCACAATTATTACTATGTAATCTAGATAATAGTATTAAAAAGGATTCTAATTGACAATCACATTTACTACTAGCATATGTAAAGCCAATATCATATGAACTACTTACATATGCAAACCCTAACATAGAAACAACTTACATATACAAAGCCAAATTTGTAGGAACTAACAACTTAGGTACAGCCTAACATGGACAACCTGTATATTTAGAGTTAAGTCATATGAACTATCTGCATATGCGAAGCCAAAGTTGCATAAACTACATGCAAATGTAATGCCAAATTCACATGAACGACCAGCATATGGAGCGCCATATTCATAAAGCTACATGTGCAGCATGTGTAATGCCAAATTAATATGAACACACTACCGGCATATTGAAAGCCAAATTCATATTATGTGCCGCGTGCTTGTGTAGTGCCAAATTCATAAGAATTAATTGCATATGCAGAGCCAAATTCAAATAAACGACAAGCATATGTAATAACAAGTTTATATAAACTACCAGCACATGAAAAGTCATATCCCATACACTATGTGCATGCATAATGCTAAATCCATATGAAATACCTGCATATGCAATACCAAATTTGCATAAACTATGTGCATGCATAATGCTTAATCCATATGAACTACCTGCATATGCAAAGCCAAATTCACATGAACTACATGCATGTGTAAAACCAAATTCATATGAACAACCTGCATATGCAAAGCCAAATTTATATAAACTGCATGCATGTGTAATGCCAAATTCATATGAACTACCTGCAAATGCAAAGCCATATTCACATACACTAAGTGCATTTGTAATACCAAATTCACATGAACTACCTGCATATGCAAAGCCAAATTTGTATAAATTACACGCATGTGTAATGCCCAATTGGTATGAACTATCAATACATGCAGTGCCATATTCATATGATCTATCAGTGTATACAGAAAAAATTATATGAACAACACACTCCTAAACATTAAGAGGATGAAAACTGCTTTGTAGAAGGGAAAATAAAATTTTCCTAGATGTCCTTGAATAAACATAAGCACATGCAAATCTAGTCGCATATGAACTACCAGCAAAGCCAAATATTATATGTTTCACCTACATCAACAAAACTAAAAACATATAAAACAATCTGCATAAGGATGGATAAAGCAGCATAAAACAAAACAAGACAGACAAGAAGAGAAGGTGAAATTTATATAATGTGAGGGACCACTACATAAAATTAATAAGTATTACAATACATAAGCTCCCCTACTTATGAACAACCGAGTTAAGAAGATTTACAGATACGTACATGTAATTATGCATGTATTACTATACTGTACTATATTATTGCAATACTGTATTATTATTTTATTAAATTTCATTTCATTAATACTGTATACTTTATGTTTTATGTAGAAGATAAGTGGCATTAGCCTAAGTACTGTACAGTACTATATATGAATATATTGTAATATGTTTTTTACCTAAACACAACTTACGAACGGACTTCTGGAACATAACTCATATGTAAGTTAGGAAGTGTCTACTGTATTTCACTAATCCTGATATTATACAGAAATCGGAACTACAAGTAGATATCTACAGATTATTACTATCAATATAAAGGTAAAGGTTGCCAGGTCTCAGTTCAGATATCCATCTGAGATGCTCCTCAGAATGTCAGCCGGGGCAAGCCCCAACCCCTCACTGTGGTACCCAGCCACAGCAGTAACCTCCCTGTAAACAGCTTAAACTCTCGGTCTTGGACGGGAACTGATCTGTTGACCTCATGAATACGAAGCCAGCGCATTACCGCTGTACCAGCCAGAGGCATACACAATGTACCACATCAAATTATCAAACTGGACGGTGCAAGATCTAAGGTTCCCCCCTAAAAAAAATATCCAGAAGTGGACAACACCAAAACTTTGTTCACTCATGACTATATATATATATATATATATATATATATATATATATAATATATATAATATATATATATATATATATATATATATATATATATATATATATATATATATATATATATATATATATATGGAGTAGGTCGGCCCACGGCAGCAGCCGCCCATTGTGATACTAAAGCTGATAGGTCTTTTGGACTTAAATAGGACTGTCCAGGACAGTTTAATGTAAAGTCTTCCTTCAGTTACGGTTCTAATTATATGTCTACATCAACACCGAATCTTCTTGGATATTCGTTACACATATATCATCCCTTCACATCTTACAAGTCACAACACTCCCCATCTCTGTTTCCCTTTACTTTATGTTTTCTTCATGCCCAGATCCGATGGGGGCAGAGTTTTAATAATTTTGTGGCCCTGTCCTGGTGTCACAATCATAAAAAAAAAAAAAAATACAGTATATATATATTATATATATATATATATATATATATATATATATATATACAGTGCTCCCTCATTTATTGCGGGGGTTCGGTTCCGGGACCCGCTGCAATAGGTGAAAAATCGTGAAGTAGGAGCACCATATTTATTGTAGGTATTTTATATTTATTTTTACCTTTACTGTATAAACCCTCCCTGCACTGTTAACAAAACACCCTTTACTTTATTAATAACAGCATGCAAGCGTAAATTTATATGAACGTGATATGAAGATGGAAAAAAAAAAGCATTAAGAACAAACAGCAAACAAACTTTCGATATAATATTGTCAGGAAAATAGCGTGTAGAGAATACTGTATATATAATTCATTTACGTTTCCCATGTACAGTATGTTATATGTTTTCTTTGTAACGAATTGTATAAGTTTTCTTTTTCTATCAGCTGACTTTATTTACGTTAAGATTTCGTCCAGCATGGTCGATAGATAGAATGTTTAGAACCAAGGAATATTAATAATACAGTACTATAATCTTGAAAATTGGATAAACCCCAAATAGGGTGAGTAAATAAATAATTTATTATGAGTAAGATATTGTGCCTGAATGAACATCAGCTGATAAGGAAGCGGCAAAATGTTTTGGTTAGAGGTTCGTTCTCCTGCATCCTCCTCCTCTTCTACTGCTTAATTCGATCAAATATTATGAAGAGAATTGAAAAAAAGCATTACTAACAAACAGCAAACAAACTTTCGATATAATATCGTCACGGAAATAGCGTGAGAGGGTGTATCAGCTGATACGGAAGCGGCAAAACATTTGCAGATAGATGTTCGTTCTCCTGCATCCTCCTCCTCTTCTACCGCTTAATGCGATCGAATATTATGAAGAGAATTGAAAAAAACAAACAAACTTTCGATATAATATCGTCAGGGAAATAGCGTGCGAGGGTGTATCAGCTGATACGGAAGCGCCAAAACGTATGCATATAGAGGTTCGTTCTCCCGCATCCTCCTCCTCTTCTACCGCTTAATGCGAGTGAATATCATGAAGAGAATTAAAAAAAGCATTAAGAATAAACAGCAAATAAACTTTCGATATAATATCGTCAGGGAAATAGCGTGTTGAGAATATATATATTTCATTTGAGTTTCCCATGTACAGTACGATATACGTTTTCTTTGTAACGAATTGTATAGCTTTCTTTTTCTCTCAGCTGACTTTGTTTACGTTTAGAATTCGTGCAGCAAGGTCGATATGTAAAGAAGATAGAATAATGTTTAGAACCAAGAAATATTAATAATACAGTACTATAATCTTGAAAATTAGATAAACCCCAAATAGGGTGAGTATATAAATATTTTATGAGTAAGATATTGTGCCTGAATAGTGATAAGCATCAGCTGATACGGAAGTGGGAAAACGTTGTGGTTAGAGGTTCGTTCTTCCGCATCCTCTTCCTCTTCTACCACTTAATGCAATCGAATATTATGAAGAAAATTGAAAAAAGCATTAAGGTCATACAGCAAACAAACTTTCGATATAATATCATCAGGGAAATAGCGTGTGAGGGTGCATCAGCTGATAAGGAGGCGGCAAAACGTTTGCATCCTCGTGCTCAAGAATAGCATATACCCAGAAAATCTGCAATATAAAATAAACAACATGTATCCAGTAGTAGGTTGGCACATGGCACCAGCTACACTGAATATTCTTGGATATTCATTACACATCTTTTATAATCCCTTCACATCTGACAGGTAATTACACTCCATCTCTATTTCTCTTTAATTTATGTATTCTTCGTGCCCAGGCCCGATAAAGGTTGTTTTATTGCATTATTTTTTGGCCCGTCCTGGTGAACCCCCCCCAAAAAAAATTTAATAACACACACACACACACATATATATATATATATATATATATATATATATATATATATATATATATATATATATATATATATATATATATAGTTACCCCAGTTATTCGCGCTTCCTGGTTCGCTTTCTCACTCTATCGCGTTTTTTTTTTTTTATAAATTATTATTTTATTTCATGGGTATATGCAAAAATATTAAAATAAAAATAAAAAATTCTCGGTATTTTCATTTTTTTTTAATTGAAAAAACATATTTCATTATCTAATTGATAAAAAAAAAATTATTTCCCAGCCTACGAATAATAAAACAGTAAAAAATAGTAAAAAACATAAATGTAGATAGATAGATAGATACATTTATTGACCACCTCTTTTGAAAAGTACAGTATAATCTTTACAAAAGGAATATTTGGTCCAAATTACAGTGAATAAATACAATAGATTTTGTACAATCATCAAATAAGTAGATGAATTTTAAATTAATATACATTGTACTAATAACTGAATGATATACGTACGTACAGTATAACTCACAGTATTGGATCATACGAAATAGTGTTCGATAACGTACAATGTATTGGGGTCGCAGCTACGTGAGCTAGCATATATATTTATATTTCCAGAAGTTTCATGATTTTATTGATAAAAAAAAACGTATTTATTAGCCTAAGAATAATAAAACAGTAAAAAATAGTAAAAAACATAAATACTAACAGTATTGCAACATGTAAAATACGATACCGCTATCAGCGTTTTGGACAAAGACTCGTTCAGTCTAACTCACGTTTTGCTTGTGTTCGATAGCGTACAATGTATTGGGGTCGAAGCTACGTGAGCTAGCATATATATTTATATTTCCAGTAGTTTCATGATTTTATTGATAGAAAAAAAAAAACGTATTTCTTAGGCTAAGAATAATATAACAGTAAAAAATAGTAAAAAACATAAATACTAACAGTATTGCAACATGTAAAATACGATACCACTATCAGCGTTTCGGACAAAGGCTTCCACCATCTTCCATTGTCTCGCCTCACTCGTGTGCGCCATTCATGTTGTGCTCATTATTATTAATATGTTTTGCTTGTGATTTTTGTACTAGCATATTTTAACCTTTGCAATGCCTCCCAAGCATCCTTCATCTTCTAAGGCTTCTTGTAGTGAGCCTAAGCGGCAAAGGAAAATGTTAACCATTGTAGATAAAGAGAAACTTAGATATGTTGAAAGAAGGAAAAAGTTTGTGGATGTCGGCCGCAATTTTACGTAAACGTAAAAATTATTGTAAAATATGGAACCTATTAATGTCAAGTCATCATCACCTCATTCACGGTACGTTTTCCTATCACTTTCATAAAAAAATTACGTTGCTTGCTGTTATTTATAATGTAAAGGGTGTTTTTTTAACAGTACAGGGAGGGTTTATACAGTGTAAACTTAAAACTACATTAAAATATCTATGTACATATAGGCTGATCTCTACTCCGCAAATTTCCGGGTTTGCGCGGGGTCCCAGAACTGAACTATCGCGATAAGTGAGGCAACACTGTATATATATATATATATATATATATATATATATATATATATATATATATATATATATATATATATATATATATATATATTTGCTTGCTAAAAAAGCAAACTGCTATGTACTGAATTCGCGGTAGGTGAATCGCAATATAGCGAGGGATTACTGTGTGTGTGTGTGTGTGTGTATATATATATATATATATATATAATATATATATATATATATATATATATATATATATATATATATATATATATATATATATATATATATATATATATATATATATACTGTATATAAAAAATACAGTAAGTACATATGTTTTGTAATATATTGTACGCCTCATCACAGAAATCCACAAGTAAAATATAAAATACAAAAATAAAAGAAATTTCCTAAGAATTGAGTTAGGACTAATTAGGATTAAAGACCTATCAAACCAAGGTGTGAGAGCTGAATATCTACCAGTATCTATGCACAAATCTCAATTATTTAAGCAAAATGTTTGTATTAATTTAATCATATAATAACTTTAATGATAAATTTTTGAATATTTTAGGAAAAGATATCTACATAGTGTATCTCCAGGTGCTTCCAACAATACTAAATATTATTACTAATATAGTAGTCGAGTGGTTAAAATACTCAACTCTGTCATTGACAGACCTGCAATGAAACCCACTATGGAGTGTTAAGTTAAGGAAGGCATAAAGTCCTAATTCCCCAGCCGCACTCTGTCCACCCCATAATGGGGATCAATAGTGAACCATAAAATATAAACACAGTAAACCTATTATAGTTACATAATGTAGAGTATGGCACCAGAAATTGTGTGTGAGAGAGAGAGAGAGAGAGAGAGAGAGAGAGAGAGAGTGAGAGAGAGAGAGAGAGAGAGAGAGAGATTAGATATATTATTAGGTAAACATGTAGAAGCTCTAGATACAATTCAAAGAAATTTGCCAGGTGCATATAAAATCAGTATATACAACAACAACAATAATAACAATGATAATACTAGCTCTTTGTATCACAGTATATGGAGACCAGGTCTATAAGAAAAACATAATGACCAATTATATGTTTATAATAAACAAGCCTGAACCACTCTCCAATGCCCTCAACCAATTCTGAGCACCTAGCTCTTGAACAGCCTGCAAATAATCCTTATAAACAAAAATACAACATTTATGATCATATATTTACATTATAATTTTTACTTCTTTTCTGTACATAAGAAAAATTAGAATAAATAGGAAAATATACATGTTTAGTGTCTAAACTATCCTGTTTTTTTTTTGCATCAACTCCTGTTTTTATTCTGAAAACTTTCCCTATCTTTAAGTAAGTTTTATATGTTATGATTTATATTTCCTAATTATATGTCAAACAAATGGTTAACCTTGAAATACAGTATCTAAGCAATTTTCTTTATGAAAATCCTCTGATAGAAAACATTTCCCTTTTTAGAACCATTCCCTATGTCATCATAGTTCTCTAACTATTACTATGTTACAGAAGAAAATAAAATCTCCATTTTATCAACATAACATATAAATCTACAAGAATACTACAATAATTGTAGCCCCAAGGCCTTTTGAAACTGATATATGTACACAAATTCTTACTTCCGGATGCTGTATTAAAGAGATCACTATTCATTATGCTAATATACTGGCTATTATCATCATCATTATCTTTATTATTATTATCGTATATACTGCTGTCATTCAAGAACTGCTATTATTTTTGTCCTCACACACCACGCAGAGAGAGAGAGATAAACCTTTATTTCCACTGTGGTATCCAACCACAGCAGTTCCTGCCAGTAAACAGCTTAAACTCTCGGTCTTGGACGGGAACCGATCTTTCGACCTCGTGAATGCGAAGCCAGCGCGTTACCACTGTACTAGCCAGCAGGCTAAGTATAAGCACCTAATTGGTAAATAGTGTGCTTTACTAAACTTTGCTTTTTTACCTTACAGTACTCACATTAATGATCCCAGTTTCAGTTGTAAATCTAATAAAGTTTACATTGCAAATTTACTCCGGTTTCAATTGCAAATATACTCCGGTTTCGGATGCCAATCTACTTTCTTAAGTGGGCCTGTTTGCGAATGTTTATAGAAAGAGAAACAGGAAGCAAATCTACTGTACTTAGTCCCGTTTGCAAGATGTTTACAGTGAAACAGGACGATAGTTTTGAATTCTGTTTCTTTATCCCATCACGATATAGTTCAGTTATTTAAATGTTTGAGATGTTCATACACAAGTGAAACAGAAAACTGTTTGATTCCTTAGCCTATCAGGACAAATGAAAAGTCAATTTGATGGTATTCAAGAAACTGATTTGAGGTAAATAGGTTATGTTAAATGTAGAACAAAACTGGTGAGATCTTATAAGAAGAATGTAAGATAATATTTATTTAGTAATTATCTTGGGTTTCTGTTTACTTTACACCTCAAGTTTGAAAATAAAACTCATGATATTTATAACATTATATTTGGTTTGGTTAGCTAAGTTTGGGTCACCTCTATACTATATAAGTAAAAAGTCAATAAATTATTTTTTTTCCAGTTACGTACAATTTATTAATTTCACTAGTGGTATAAAAGCAAACATTTACCATTTTGGTATCAATCCAAGACTAAGCACTTGATGTCATTTTAGATGCTTTACCTTGGACGGAGGCAAGACAGGCTAAAATAACCTAACCTCTTTTTTGTTCACCTGATATTTGCCTCAATTTCAGATGAAGCACCTAAAAATGACATCTGGTGCTGAAACCTATAGTTGCAATATATCCGGTAAAGATTAGCTACCCCAAGTACTTTATATAATCCTGCAAATTGTTAGCATAGAATATGCATTAGCTTAACAATTCACGGGGTTATTTCATGTACTGGGGTCGTTAATCTTAACCTGAACTGTTGCAACCATTGGGAAGGTTTATTTTTTTTGGGGGGGATTCGTACCAAATTCATAACACATTGTACGAAGTCAGCTGAGGATATGCAATACAAAAACAATTCGATATAAGAATCGCATAAATCTATGTGAAGAGCTATGAAGTCTCTGCCTCCCATAGCGCTAACTCTTATGTATTATTTTTCGTCATCCCCTGAGGCCGGGGGAACAAGAATACTCCATGTTCCCCAACGTGTCATAAAAGTCGACTAAATGAGACCGCGAATATAATGATATTCCCCTTCCACTGTAATTTATACCAAAAGGTTTAGTTTTGACAAGGCCACCCCCTTATAAGGGAGATTATTGCCATCATAGGATATACAAATAGCTAAATGAATGAAAATTATACACTACAGAAATTAAGATTTAGAATCCACGCAAGATGGCGATAAAGGCAACTGTTGGCCAAAATAGGCTCACTCTTGATAGTTCTGTTTGGGTTGTAGGTCAAGGTACGACACCATATCTCTTCCCTATGCAAAGCTTCGACCAATACCAAAATTAAAGTTGGAGAGGTAGGGAAGATGAAGGGCAGAACATAGTCATTAGAGAGAGAGAGAGAGAGAGAGAGAGAGAGAGAGAGAGAGAGAGAGAGAGAGAGACTAATGAACAAATATTATTATTGACAATGGATTCATTCGACAAAGGAAGAAGGAAGCGAGGATATGTATTGCGGTACACAGGATGGGGCATCTCAAAAGGTTGAGTGTAAACGCACATACATACATACGCACGTATATACAAGGCCATTGAGGGCAGCGAGGAACACACAGTCGAGACCCTGAGCAGATTAAAATTGGACCGATGGCTGCTGCACTGCTAAAAGCTAAATTAAAAGTCTTGATCATATCGTTATACTTTTCTAGTTCATCGTGGGCGAATTTTCAGAATATTTCGTCATCAAATTGGACCGATGACTGCACAGGTAAAGCGAATATAAAAGTAAGTTATTTCTATCTAATGTCAATACAATACATAATTTTCTTGTCGTTGATGAGCGAATTATCAAAATATTTCGTCTTTAGTAGGTCAAAACTGAACCCATGTCTAAACACCTAAAGCTAAATGTTACTAAACTTTCCTACTTGAACGAATTCCCAAAATATTTCGTCCGAAGGGCGAAGGTAAACATCACTAATTTAGTTTTAACGTACGGAATTTATGAGAAAAATCCTAAACTCACATAAAAATAAATTCTAGGTTCTAAAAACTATCCCCATCAACTTTCAAAAAAATGATTTGTATTTAACACTAAAACTAAACCAAATTTAGTTTACAAAAATATTTCTAAAGGAGTCATTTATGTAAAAAAAAAAATATATAAATAAACTTTTTTATTACAGTCTGAAAACGAAGACGAGAAATGCCCATACATGACACCATAACCTCAGAGAACTGGGAAGCCAGAAATCAACAAGACAAAACTAACAGAAAAGAAGACAAACTAGAGTTTAACAAAATAAATAAATTCAAAATCGAATATGAAAAGCCTTACCATATTTCAGCATAGATAGTGAAACACCATTATATATAACATCAACATGGAACAACACTATTCACTGAATCACCATTCACTATTATTTTACAACGATCTCTTTTCAAGGTTTTCTAGAGAAACACACCACAAGAAACACGAGGCTTAAAAAACACACACAAACACCATTTTTCCTCACCGGTTTCTTCGCAGATAGGCTCAGGTATCCAAAGGGTAATAGGCCTAATAGCGATATAAGCTGAGACAGCGTCAGACTAAAATATAATTCTATTATCAAAATATTTAAGGCGTCTTTTTTTATCCCGATAAGAGAGCGCCATAGGCACGTGTGGACGGTAGCAGCTACAATAGTGTAATGAGGATGCCTCACAGAGGAAAACCTCTCTCTCGCACTCACTAAAACACCGACAGGGAGAGAGAGAGAGACTGAGAGAAACGAGGGAGTGAGTGAGAGAGAAACGGAAGAGGGGGGGATAGCAACGTACACGTCACAAGGTTCAAGAGTCGTTCCCTCTCCCAACGAATATAGGGGGCCCTCCCCAGCCCGAGCCCTACTACTGATAAAAGACCCTTGCCTTTCCTTCTGCGTCCATGAAAATTCCGCTTACCCTCAAAACCTTTGAATACTCCATGAACTCTGAGATTTTCCGCCTACATAGATACAATAATAATAATAATAATAATAATAATAATAACAATAATGATAACATAGACCTCTATATCCTTATTAATACCATAATGCAAATAATATATGTACTTTCCTGGTATTCAATTAAAGACTAAGTGTGAGGCAAATGGAATATCAGCCGATATGTAAAGCTCTTCCGAAATTATTTCCACAGTAAATACATAGAATATATATTTGATATCCGAAGGGGAGGTTCAAATGCCCGAGTAGTGAGCTTTTTATCATTGAAGTGACAATCGTCTCTGAATACTTGCCAATGATTGTTAGTTCAAGCTTTGGTCAAGTTAAGATTTGAGCAAGTTACTGTTTATTTTCAAGGTATCTACATACCTATACATATACACATGCCTCATTTCCCCTTGTGAGGGGGGGTGACCGAGCCAAGAAACGCGCATTCACTATGAGTCACACACCTCAACCACTCCTCTCAGCTCCTTGGGGATAAAGTGTTGCCACGTCTCCCCCCCCTTCCATCCTGCTTGGGTCATCTACAAGGTAGGCGGGCAAGGATAATCTACAATGAGCCCGAAAGTCGCAGCTGGTTTACTCCCACCGCTTCATCGCATGACAACTCCCCTCACACCCGTCCACCACAGTTCACTGAGCTCACAGGTGCGAGAAATCCCTTTGGGCCGCGTCATATATACACAATCTTCCTCAACTCATTCCTATCTCTTGCACGCACTCTTCACTATTCCACTGACATTCCACATGTATTCAGCGTTCTTTTCACGCCATCCATCCATCTCATTCTAGGTCTCCCTCTTGACCTAACTCCAATCACTTCAGCACTCCACACTCTCTTCACTATTTGTTCACCACTTATCCTTTCTATGTGTCCAAACCATCTCAACACTCTCAGACCTAACCTATCCGAAAGCTTTATTCCAACACCCACTCTCTGCTAGACATCCTCATTTCTTACTCTATCTATTCTTGATATACCAATCATATCTCTCAAACACCTCATCTCCATTACATTCAACTTGTTCCTTTCATCCTCTCTTGCATTCCACGTCTTGGCTGCAAACAATGCTATCAGCACAATCACACCTTCATATATCCTTCTCTTTGTATTTCATTCCCAAATATCTATTTCTCATTACACTTTTCAACGCACCTAGATATTTACTAGCTTCCTTCAATCTGTGCTTTAGCTCTACATCCACTCGTCCACTCCTTGATAAATGTGACCCCAGATATTAAAATTCTCAACTTCTTCAAGCAACTCTCCATTCACTCCTACATTCAATCTGCCAACATTAACACTCCTTGTGCATCTCATGACTTAACTTTTACCAATATTCACCCGCAACTTCCTTCTTTCACACACACTAATAAACTCAGCTACCAAATTATTCAATTCATTTTCAGTATCAGCGACCAGTACAGTATCATTTGTAAATAACAAATGACTCAATTTCCACAACCTTCCATCCTCACCCACTAGTTCCAAGCCTTTATCTAATATTTTTTAATTTACTTCCCTTACCACTCCATCCATATACACATTAAACAACCATGGCGACATTACACAACCTTGACGTAACCCAACACTCACCTCAAACCAATCACTCATACCATTCCCAACTTTCACGAATGCTCTACTATTCATGTAAAAACTCTTCACCGCATTCAACAAACTTCCACTTATTCCATACAGTCAACACCCTGCACAACCCCTCACTAAATCATGAATTTGTTCAACACTGGACTGAACATACTTTTTAAATTAGAAGTAAGTAAAACAGTTGGGTAGGAACTGTAAAGTGAACTAAGTTTTGTGTGTGTACGTGTAAAAGATAAAGTTTCTCAAGCTTAATATGTCAGTCGTGGCTCAGGAATAGACGCCTACGTTAAAATTTACTTTCTAAGCAGTCTATGGGTCGATTCCTCACATAGGGTAATAATTACAAGTATTATAACTTGCTTTAACGAGTGAACATTCTCTCTCTCTCTGTCCAATCCGTTAAGGGGGGGTTTACACGTCAAACGGTTCGTCGAACGCGGTTCGATAGACAAGTGTTTGAAGTGATGTCCGAACGTGTGAACGGGGTATTTGGTTGTCGAACACGTTCACACGTTCGAACATCACTTCAAACACTTCTGTCGAACCGCGTTCCACGAACCGTTTGACCGTGTAAACTCCCCTTTACTATACTCCAAGCAGTCAACACGAATGAAAGGAATTTTGAATTTTCATTTAAAAAAAAAAAGCTTATTTCAAGTGAATTTTTTTCCTTCCAAAATGATGAGTCATATATATATATATATATATATATATATATATATATATATATATATATATATATATATATATATATATATATATTCTACCTACCTCGTAATATATATATATATATATATATATATATATATATATATATATATATATATATATATATATATATATATACAAAACCTACCACGTGGTCAAATAGATACCTACTGGAAAAAAAAATTGACCAGTCACAAGGCATAGGCCAACCCCATTCGCGAGATGAATAATGAGAGAGAGAGAGAGAGAGAGAGAGAGAGAGAGAGAGAGAGAGAGAAATATTATCTAAAATCCTACTTGCATACACCTGAGGTAAATTACGATTCGTGTTAAAGAAGATATAGTAACGAATATTCATAGACGAAGAAAAAGCAACCAATTCCCCCCCCCCCTTATGGCCATCCATCTTTGGGGTACCCCCTCCTAAAAACGGAAACGACCATCCCTTTCCGACCCTGAAATGTTTTTGTTAACCCCCCACAGAAGGTAGGTCTCTTCGACCTTAGCAAGGTCCTAAGACTACCCAATTTTTTATTTTTTTTTTGTATATATTGAAAAGGGTATTCGCAACCAGCCTCATTATACTCGACATATTTGCAATTTGCTCTGGGATATAATTATTATATCTCAGTAGACATATATCTAACCCATAAAGGATATAAGCATACATAATGTTCATATTTTTGGACCAGGCGGACCACCTGAAGAAAACGTATCTAATGATACGCTGAGGTGCGTTTTCTCCAATTGACCACTTTTCAGGTGTCTATTCTCCAGTTGGCTCTGAATTCAGTATGGGTGTTTGGAATCGTGCAGAAGAATGCTAACGGACCTGGAGTTGGTTACCTAGTGGATGTTGAACAAAGAAATGCCGAAACAGTAGTCTTTCTGAGTGCACAATTTTTTCCTATTGTTTAGCAGATTTTAATCATCAAGTTTATTTATATTTCATTATTTCTTAAGTATCAAACACAGCTTGATTTTTTTTTGAAAGGTGCTCTATCTCCAGTTGCTTAATTATGAGGTGCGTTATCTCCAGTTGGCCAATTATAAGGAGTGTTTTCTCCAGTTGACAGTACTGAGGTGAGTCTTCTCTAGTTAATCCGACTAGGCCTATACTTCAATATCATCTACCATTCCTGCTCAGTCATATAGTCTTTAAACGTTAACAAATAATAATAATAATTATTATTATTATTATTATTATTATTTCTGTTTCCTCTCCACGCCATTGCCACATATGAATCGCTCTGTTCTGCTAGATTAAAACGAAATCTTGATGCTTTTATGTGTCATTTTAACCATTGTTGCTGGGTTAGGTACAAGAACATGAGACAGGATGAAGTTAGTCTGACGTAACAAAATTAGCTTATCTCAGATCCGTTAATACTTGAAATTAAGTCGTGATATATGCTGATCTAATTCTAAAATGTACTGAATAATTTATTCATATATATATATATATATATATATATATATATATATATATATATATATATATATATATATATATATATATATATATATATATATATATATATCAACCTCCTTTTTGGCCCATCTCTTCCAATCCTGCTTATCATCATCCTCAGCATCTTCCTCCCAACGCATCTCTCATCCCTTCTCAGTACATGCCCAAACTTATCTCAGTTTCCCCTCTCTCACCATGTCCCGAAACCATCCTATCTGCGCTGTCCCTCTTATATACAATTTTTAACCTGACCATCCCTGTCACGCCCAGAGAAAACGCAGCATCTTCAACTCTGTCCCTTCCAGCACTGCTTCTTGTCTTTTTGTTATTGGAACACTCCAAGCCACAAAACATTGCAACTTCATGACTTCTCTATACTTCTACAGCAAAATTCTCAAAGAAAAAATTGCATCTGCAGTGCTCCTTCTTAGCATTAAATCATATTACTGCTCACAAACTCCTAAATCCCTCTCACTCTGGCTTACACTAGTCTATCCCATCCCTTCAAGTTGTGGCTGATCAACTTCTATGCCTCTAATGGCCGAATCTCTGCACTTTTCCATTCTTCTTAAAAATGAATAAATTAATAAAACAAATACATTATATATATATATATATATATATATATATATATATATATATATATATATATATATATATATATATATATATATATATATATATATATATATATATATATATATATACACACACGAATAATGAGGGAAAAACATTGACACCTTTAACTGGTTACTGTTTACATCATTCAATTCACAGCGGAGCAACAACCTTGCTATTAGGCTGCTTTAAATGAAGGTTATAGTAGAACATGATACCAAACTTGCGTAGATTCAGCGCAGTTAAAACAAAAAATACACACATTTCATGGAAGAATTTACCTCGTGTGTTTACCTTCGTGAAACGTGATGTTAATAATTTTATTTTTTTAAGATAAAAAGATTTTCATATATCACGACGATGATACCATTTCTGAACGAAATTCATAATAATGTCTCTAGCTTAGAAGAAACAAAGTGTGCATTTACGCAAAAAGACGAAAAAAAAAAAAATATGGAAATGAGAAAGACGGAGGTGGAGACGAACAGACGAAAAACAGCGTCACTCAACGCATGGGTGGGAGACGCGGACGGGGGGTTATGAGGAATAAATGCAAAGTAGAAGGATAGGATACAGGGGGAGGGAGAATGCCCCATGAGGAGGGGCGCGGAAAAGAAAGGAACGAGGGGAGAAACTGAGGGGTGACGTCATTTGCCAGACTGACGTCATCTCAGCTCGCCAGGTTAGAAGTTTTCCTGAGGGAGGGAAAAATATTCTGTGTACGTCCGTTTGTAAATACATACACAATTTAGTCTACACTTTAAAGCGGATATAATCATTGCTCGAGGTTTCCCGTCTACGAGTCACATAGCTTCGGTCTTTCAAGACCTCCTGCGATGAGCAAAAAATGGTAGGAGTGGTTCCCAAATGTCACACGGTGCCTTGTCGTGAATAATAGATACGATTCGAGACTAAGTAGCGGTCTGAATGCACGTTTGTGTTCATGCGCTCCTAATACAGTGCTATAATAATAATAATAATAATAATAATAATAATAAATCTATATACAAGAGCCATATAATAGGCTTTAATTCGTTATATTACACATTAGCTATACGGGGTTTCTATATATATATATATATATATATATATATATATATATATATATATATATATATATATATATATATATATATATATATATATATATATACACACGAGTAAACCACTACTACTACAAGATCTTTTTATATTAAAAATTTAAAATAAAGGGAACTGCCTTTTCCTAACTGCAGACGTCATTAGTAGTTACTTGATACGAGGAGAAAAAGGCTGAAATAAATAACACTTCCATCCCTAGTGCCCAGTACTATACTCTCTTTAAAATTTTACTACTACTTCTATTACTCTTTTTTTCTTTCCATTCAACTTTACTTCCTAAATCTACTTTCATGAACTATATAATCAGCTACTTCCACTGCTACTACTGTTAGTATAATTACTATTACTATTATTAGTACTAATACTACTTCAAAAATATTGCAAAAACCTGATCATCCTAGCTCGACCAAGTTACCTGTATAGCCTAAGATTATTCAAGGCTCTTCACACACACACAATATATATTATATATATATATATATATATATATATATATATATATATATATATATATATATATATATATATATATATATACTTGAGCCATTTTTCTCCTTATAAGGGGAGTGGCTGAGTAAAGGCAGTATACTCTTGACTCTTAGGGCACAGACAATACAGAGAAGTGGATTCCCAGTCCCCTCGCTCCGCCCCATTTAGTCAACTCTTACGACACGCAGGGGAACACGGAGGAAGTATTCTAGCCCCCCTCCCTGCATCTATAAGTCATGAAAAATATGGGAGAAAATTATGAACAACATTACTGAATGTTTTTTCTCACTCAGGATTGAATAACTGATGAAGGTTTCAAGACTGAAATGAGATTCTTAAAATGCTGTAAAATGATTCTATTTCGGTAAGGAACTCCAGTTTTACAACTGAATTTATAAGTCATGGAATTAGTTCTTCATTAAATGGCTTTTAGTTTTACGCCCACATTATAAACATTAACCGTAAAAAAAAAAAAATTATTTCAGTGCTGAAATACTTAATAATGTTTCAGGAAGTAACTATGATTTACGCATGTTGTATTTCTTATTTTTTCAGTAAATGATTTACAACCACACTATGAACAATATATTAAACTTTTACATATACCCTCATTGTTTAATCCCGATTTCAAGACTTAAAACCTGAAGTCTAGATAGTTTACATTTTTTAATCTACTGTTTGACCTTTTCCCATGGAGGCAAAGCAGTGCAAACCTTAAAAAAATTATTCAGCATCGCAACCATGCAGGTTAAAAAACTTTTCTTCTTTTTCTCTCTCTACCTTGAAAATCGAAATAAAAAAAAAACTTTCCATTTTTTATTTTCGCGAAGGTTATTCTGTTATCAAACATAAAAATACATTTATAAGTAAACAAATAAACAAGTTAGACAAACTAGAGTTTAAGTCTAGAATATAAGATTGGGACTTGGGATGCCATCCACCCGATGTCGTAAACTCTAAAGGAGATACGAATTCTATTACTATTAATACAACCATTATTAATATTACTATTAATACTCCTGCTACAAGAACTACTATTAATATTGCAACTAAGACAACTACTACTGCTATTACTACTACTACTAGTACTTACCCCTTTTCCGGAAGCTGATACAACAGCCGTTTGTGGAATAGTGACGTAGACCGTTGAAACGGCGGGCATGGCGACCCCTCCGCCCCCGCTCCCCCCACCGCCGCCACCAGCGGCGCCCCCTTCGCCAGCGGTGGCCAATGGGTCCCCTCCATTGGAGCCGCTCCCCCCACCGTCTACGCCATCCATCCTGGAACATAACAACAACAATAATAATAATAATAATACTAATAATAATAATAACAGTCTTGTCCGTGACTTTGAAGCTTCAGGTCGAGGGTTCGCGGCCCATCACGGTCTGATGTTACTAAAGGAATGCACTCAGGGTAACGATCACACCTGCCAAAACCAAAGTTCTTCGCAAAAAGGTACCGTCCTAGACCTTAGTAGAAAAGGGAGTTCGTAATGTAAAACCGAGCAATCAATTAAGGCTTCAAATAATCTACCTCTCATGTCGGGGTTCGAACCTGGGACCTCTAGATTAGAAATTCACAATATCGTAAATGCAGTGAATTTTTTTAGCCAGTAACAATAATAATAATTATTATTATTATTATAATGAGAGTAATAATAATAATAATAATAATAATAGTTTTCATTGACATTTGTAATAAGATCAAATCTGTAGTCCCTGTGATAGCAAATTCAAAGGAAGGGAATAAAAGCATATTATATATATATATATATATATATATATATATATATATATATATATATATATAATATATATATATATATACACACAGAGAGAGAGAGAGAGAGAGAGAGAGAGAGAGAGAGAGAGAGAGAGAGAGAGAGTGAGTTCCACATGACCTTTCTCAAGAAGTTTCAACATGTTCTTTTAAGTTAAGATAATGAATTTGGTGCCATTAATATTCAATCCATATTTATTTTCTCTTGCTTGATTTATTTATTTATTCATTTCATTTATTATCTGCAGCTTCTCTCATGATCAGATAGGGTCGCTGTTACCAAATGGCCTAGATAGAAAGTAGTTGGTTTTGACACGAAATATTACGTCCCGATGCCCTTGGTGGCACTAACACTCTCCACTGACCTGGGCTTAGGACAGGCATTGAGTTGACTGGCTTCCCCTCAACTATTCATCTACTTAACAATATATATATATATATATATATATATATATATATATATATATATATATATATATATATATATATATATATTGGTTAGTTCAAGCCACATCGTGAGCTGTTCTTGAAAGTATATTTTTTTCCTCAAGAGATTTAATAAGTTATATATAAAGTCTATTCAGGATTATTATAATTAAATTGTTATCAATTATCTGATATCCTGGATATAAATGTTCATGAGTTCAAGCCATACACTCAACAATGCTTGCATTAATAATGCAAAGAACAATCTTAAGATATGGTATGAAATTCACGTACTGACTTAAGACTACGTTCCTTGAATCGCTAATGAGTACAATTATATCAAAATTCAAACTGACACTTACAAATGATGATGATAATAATAATAATAATAATAATAATAATAATAATAACAATAATAATAATAAGAAGAAGAAGGATTTCTAATAATTATTATTATCATCTATTATTACTGTCTCCTTCAAACACACACATAACTTTACATGACGTAAATGCAGTCTTTCCAAAACCATCAAAATAGACTTGTTCTTCATCTAAAGAGATCTACATAAATCCAAGAAATAAAAATAATGTTTTTACGAGTAAAAATTAAAATAACAAAAATATCTCCAGTGAGAGAAGTCGACAGGGGGAGGGCGGGGGGTAAGGAGGTTCGAGGAGCTGAGCTGACGTCATCGCAAGCCAGACTGACGTCAGCTCCACTTGTTGCTTCCCTGAGTGACGTCAGTACGTGAGGAAGGAAAGGCAGGGGGAGGTTCGCCCCCCACCCAATATCAACGGATGGGGGTGAGGAAGCGAACCCAGGATAACGACATATCAGAGGTATATTAGCCTAGCGTAGATATTGGGTTTTAACTGCGTACTCGTCATGCCAGCTCAGGTGGCAGGGGCTAGGAGTCCACAGATGCCACGACTCACCCTTCCCAAACTAGATATGGCTGAGTTAAATACGCCAATCTTAATATGATTAAATTAAGAAAATTATTATAATTATTATTATTATCATCACTATTATTATCAATTAATATTATTATACAATATGACCGAATAAAGTATATAAATTTTGATATGACTAAATAATAATAATAATAATAATAATAATAATAATAATTATATATTATATATATATATATATATATATATATATATATATATATATATATATATATATATATATATATATATATATATTATAATTACTAATTCCCATCTGTGATTAGGGGAAAACACTTATGCTTGTGCCTTACGGCCTGCAAGTTTTTTTTTCCCCCTACGAGTAAGCAATATTTATTACTTTTGTTAATGAACGCATAGACCACTGGCAACTTTCTCCCCGATCGCATTCTAATGACAAGCCATTCATGCTATTCTAAAATTAAATTTTTTCTTCTTTACCAGCAATGTATCGTATCACATGAGGTCACTGTTTCTCATTAGCTAAATAGTGTTGGTCTAGTCTTAATGGTTTTACGGTCGGTTAATAATCCAGACACCACCACTACCACTGATCCGACCTTGGGACCAGCGCACAGCTGATTTGGCTTACTCCCCCAGAAGCTGGACCTATATATTATATGTTTAAGCACAGACAATATTTTAGCTTAGAGAATTTCAATAATCAATTAAAGAGTATTTCCAGCACTGGCAATATCTTCTCTTACCACATTCCAATCATCAACATCAATTTTACCTTTAAAGCATATTTTGTTACAGAAAATGCTTGTGATTTCAAGTATAGGTAGTATTTATGAGAGAGAGAGAGAGAGAGAGAGAGAGAGAGAGAGAGAGAGAGAGAGAGAGAGAGAGAGAGAATGATATAACTTTAGATGCTTTACCTAACCCCCCCCCCCCAGAGATCACTTTTAACAGAAGGTTCATCTCTGTATAATACAATGGGGATGCTGACGTCATCAAAGCCCTTGTGTGACGTGCTGGCTACTTCTGAACTCCTCTTTTTGCATTATTATTATTATTATTATTATTATTATTATTATTATTATTATTTTGTTTCTATATCAACAATCAGCATTCTCTCTCTCTCTCTCTCTCTCTCTATTCATCCATATATAATAGTATTTACATTTTAAATCATTCGATCAGGATTATTATTATTATTTTTATTAATTCTACATCTACAACTAGAATTCATTCACTCTCTAACTCTTCACGCGCATACAAACACACACACACACACACAGATGTAAGGAAATACTTTCTCAGTGTAAGAGTAGTTGATAATTGGAATTCGCTAAGCGAGGAGGTAGTTAATGCTATCTCAATCCATAGTTTTAAGGACAGGTATGATAAGTATGACTAAGTCTAAAATGGAACCGATCAGGAGACGGGAAGATACGAGCTTTGGGCTCTTTCCCGTAAACACAATTAGGTACTCACACACACACACACACAATATATATATATATATATATAATATATATATATATATATATATATATATATATATATATATATATATATATATATATATATATATATATATATATATATATAATGATAATGCAAGTGCACAGATGGGGCCTCGTCTAAGTAATCCCTTTTCTAAAGAGTTATGAATATTACTCTACTTTTGACAATTTATCATCCCAAATCCAGATCCTAGGTTCGAATCCCACCAAAACAACACAATGAAAAGTTCATCAGAACTTTATCGCCAAGTTCAATAAAATCTCATTGGAAGATCATAAGTTGTCAAAAAAGCCCTCATGGAAGTAATCCCTTCACTAAAAGAGGTTGGGAGTGTGTTGTGTATGTGTATATGGAGCGCGGTTACATTAATCTGGTTTTAATGTTCAGAGCGTACAAGGAGGTCTCAGAGAAGTAATCCTTCACCCAAAAGTGATTGGAATACCATTTAAACAATCGATATTTATTTAATCATTATCGAGAGAGAGAGAGAGAGAGAGAGAGAGAGAGAGAGAGAGAGAGAGAGAGAGAGAGAGAGAGAGAGAGAGAGAGAGAGAGAGAGAGTCAAAGTCAAAAACTTTATTCCATCAAAAATGGCTATTACATGATAATTAATCTAATTACAAATTACAATGTAAAATGTCAAAATAAAACAAATGAAATTTGCAAAGCACAAAATCAAAAATTTTACACATTAAAATATGCATACGTACACCTCGTCTACCCAATGGGAGGATAATAATGAGACTAAAATCACTTATTAAGTAGGTGATTTAAAAGATGAGATTTAAGTGAGGGTAATGTTTGGCAACTTCTTAAGTTTGCGGGTAAAGAGTTCCAAAGTCTCGGGCCCATTACATTTAAGGCTCTTGCCCCAATATCAGTGGAAGTTCTGGGCACGTAAAAAGAATTCTGATATCTGGTGTTGACGTTATTGATACGCACTTGATTAACTGTTGGCAATGAGAAGAGCCATTCCGGTAATATTCCATGATTTATTTTAAAAACTAAAAGACAGATATTATATATGAACTTCATGTCCATCCCTAGCCAACCCAATCTCTCAAAGAGGGGAGTCACGTGATCATATTTATGCACCCCCCCTATGGCAACTCTTGCAGCAAAATTCTGGAGCCTTTTCACTCGTAACATCTGGGTCTTAGTCGTGGAACCCCAAACACTTAGACAGTAGTTGAGAATACTTAAAATCAATGTTTGTACTACAATTACCCTACAATCAGGCTCGAATCTTTCATAGACTCTGTTCAAGTAAATAAGGGTCCCGTTCACTTTTTTATGTAGTTCATCGATATGAAAATTAAATGTCATGGTACTGTCCATAATAACTCCTAGATTTTTAACCTTATTAGATGGGAAGAGTGAAACATTGTTGAAATTTATACTGATGTTCTCAGGAATGCGGGACAGGTATTGATTTGATCCAAAAATAACGAATTTAGTTTTATTTTCGTTCAGTAAAAGACCATTACTGTTAAAATAACTTTTGGCACAGTTTAATATATCTTCAGCCCTTTTTAAGATTTCAGGAATTCTATCAATGTCACCAGTAAGCATAATCTGGGTGTCATCAGCATACATAACAAGTAGGCAATCTCTTATAAATTGAGGTAAATCATTAACATATATTAAGAAAAGCAGAGGACCCAAAATTGAACCCTGAGGAACGCCAAAACTGATATCTAAAGAAGAAGAGAGAGTCGAGCCCATTCGAACTGATTGAATTCGATCTTTCAGATAATTTTCGAACCAAAATGAGTCAACATGAACTTTGGAAAGTTTTCTCATTAGAATTTGATGGTGTACACTGTCAAATGCTTTAGACAAATCTAACAATAATAAAAGTGATATTTTCTTATTTTCAATATTACTATAAATTTTATCAGTAATTTTAAGTAGGGCCGTCTCGGTCGAAAGTTTAGGCCGAAAACCGTGTTGTTCTTCACATAATAGACAATTTGATTCAAGGAAATTTATTAACTGGGTGGCAACTACCTTCTCAAGTATTTTAGACAGAATGCTGAGAAGAGAGATTGGCCTATAATTTTCATCAATACCTTTTAGGTTCTATTACAACTAAGAAACATCAATATATATATATATATATATATATATATATATATATATATATATATATATATATATATATATATATATATATATATATAATATATATATATATATATATATATATATATATATATATATATATATATATATATATATATATATATATATAATATATATATATATATATATATATATATATATATATATATATATATATATAAAAGATTGATCTTTCAGCTTAACAATTACCATATGAAAGTAAAAGCAAATAAAAAGAAAAAGAAAAAATACTCAAGAATATATTACATCAGTGACATAAATATAAACTGAGCAATTACATATAAACAATGGTGTGTTCGAAACCACCCTGGGGCGTTAGGAAGGTCCTCCAGTATCAATTCCCTAGCGACACTTTTTCAAGGATCATTTGTCGGATTGACCCCACCGACAAGCAGAAAAGCCTACCTAGGAGTGCATTTTTAAAAAAAAATTTATGAGTGTGACATCGGGACAGGCAGATACTGCCCTCATCAACAAAGGCCCGAGCACGAGAAAATACCAAGAAGGAAAAGAAAAAGGTTAAGGACAAGGCAGAGATGAGGTAATGTCACACAAAGGAAAATGACAGACAGAAAAAAACAGTCAAAGTACAGAGGACCCAGAGCTATGGAGGACTAAGCCCTGATATGACGATAGATCTGCTTTTTGAAGGGTGAAAGGTCATAAGAATTAGGAAAGACAGAAGGAGGAAGAGAGTTCCAGAGTCTGGAGGTAGATGGGAAGAAGCAGTCGCTGCACAGACCAATCCGCGAGCTACAAATCTCCACACAGTACCTGTGAGATGAGGCCGCTTGGCAAGTGTTACGCGGCCTCGGCAATGGGGGAGGGATGCAACTCGCCAACTCATCAGAGCAGCGATGGAAAAGAGAAAGGGAAGATACCTTACAGTGAAGAGAGAGAGAATCCAGATTAGAGGTAAGAGAAGGATCATTAATGAGTCTGACTGCCTTAGATTCAACCCTATCATGGAGATAGGTATAAGAAGAAGCACCCAAGATGTGTGAGCAGTATGCTAAGCAGGGATGGATAAGACCTTTATAAATTTTAAGTAACTGTAAAGAGAAAAAGTAATGACGAAAACGAAACGATATCCATAATTTTTTGGATGAAGATTTAGAAATTTGGATTATGTGATTCCTCCATGACAAGTTAGCAGCTATATGGATTCCTAGTATGTTGATAGAATTAAGAAATTTCGTTAGTTTCGAAGACAATAGGGTTATCAGGAGGAGAAGAAGATAAAGATATAGCCAGAAACTGTGTCTTGGAGGCATTAAATTTAACTAAAATTTGAGTGCCCCACTCAGATACTCTCTGCAAATCGGAGTTGAGTAGAACAAAGAGTGATACGAGACTGATTGCGAGTAGCAGATGAAGGTTGTGAAGAAAAGGCAGAGGAAAAGAGAAGGATAGAATAATCAGCAAAGGCATGAAGAGAGGAAGATGAGGATTGTAGATCATTGATGAAGAGAAGGAACAGAGTAGGTGAAAGAACAGAGCCCTGTGGAACACCACTGGTAACAGAGAAAGGGCTAGATGTCAAGCCAGCAACAACTAGAGATATAAAACGGTCAGTAAGAAAACTGGAAATCAGAGAACAGAAAGAAGGGGTAAAGCCATAGGCAGGGAGTTTGGCCAACAGAGCCTTGTGCCAGACTCTGTCAAAAGCCTTAGAGATATCAAGGGCGACGACAAAGGATTCCCCATAGTTTCTCAGAGAAGATAACCATACATGAGTAAGATAGGACAGGAGATCACCAGTGGATCTTGCCTTGCGGAAGCCATATTGATGATAGGAGATAAGTGAATTAGATTCATGGCGTTTCAAGAAGTAAGCACTGAGCGAAGTTTCGAAAACTTTAGCAATAAAGGAGGTTAGGGCAATAGGTCAGTAGTCTGAAGGAATAGAGTGGTCACCCTTCTTATGAAAAGGTTGAACTACAGCATGCTTCCAAGATAAAGGATAGATACTGGTTGACAGAATGAGGCAAGAAAGACGGCACAGCACGGGAGCCAGTTCATCTGCAAACTCCTTAAGGAACCTTGCAGGGATACCATCGAGACCAGATGCCTTGTTCGTCTTTAGCGAGCAAAGAACCTTATGAACTTTGTGTGAAGAAAGGATAAGGGAGGGCATAAGGTTAGAGAGGGGTAAAGACAGAGGAACAGGTGTGCTGAAATCGTTTATAAAGGAGTTGGTAGAAAAATGAGAGCCAAAGAGAGTGGCTTTGTCAGTGGGAGAGCAAGCTCTAGAACCATCAGAACGAACGAGAGGGGGAAAGCTTGAGTTACAGTGTATATAAGCGGTAGCCTTATGTCAACTAGATATTCCTATGTTTATATGGAGTCTGTTTCTCACTAAACTCTTCTGAGACTAACACTGGTTAAGTTTTACACCGGTGAACTCTTCCTGACACCAACCCTCTCCTCTGACCAGGCCTTGGGGCGGGCACTATATTGAGCTGTCTTGCTCCCCCAGATTCTAGGAAGAGGGGTGGAAGCCCCAAGGAGAGAGTCTAGGGGCAGGGGGTAGGAAGAAAGGGACGGGAGGGGAAAGAACACGAGAAAAGATTCTGCAAAACCATTATTGATGACGTCAGCGCGAGAGTTAGTCACGCATATGACTAAAACTAAAACTAGCCTTAGTTAGCGGTACCTCGCAAATATAGGTGACTAATAAAAGCAATTGCTCAGTGAATAATACCTTTACATACGAATTACTACTAATACTGCTACTACTACTAAAATATTATTATTATCATTATTATTATTATTATTATGGAGCTAATTATGAAATGTTTTTAAGTCCTAATTCTTCAGTTAGGATAAAGTTGAGAACCGTACTCTTCAGTTGGTCACTGTTGAAGGCCAGGCTAAAATAAAAACCCAACCTAAGCTAACCTAAAGTTGATAAAATCAGGTCCCAATTCTACAAGAGGTCCCTTATTGTTACTATTATTATCTGGACAATCGTCGCATCCTAACCACTGCCACAACAAAAACACAAGTGAGTTGACGTAGTAAATACTTTTGTGTAAGTACATATACGCGCACATACATATTACTTGTTTCTGAAATTTCATTAATGCATTTTTCTCTGAATTCATCAGTAAAGAGCATGATGAGGCCTGGGGGATGGTGAAATTTGCCAGCATTTATCGGTATTTTGCCTTTCAAAGCGCGAAATAATCCCACACATACACGCATACATTATATATATATATATATATATATATATATATATATATATATATATATATATATATATATATATATATATATATATATAAAATATATATAAAATATATATTATATATATAAATAATATATATATATATATATATATATATATATATATATATATATATATATATAATATATATGTGTGTGTGTGTGTGTCTATTCAAGGAGGGTATCTAAAAATAAGTTCTAGATGATAAAAATAATTTAATAGGAGGGGGCTAGACACCCCCTTCATGTCCCCCCAACATAAACACTATAGCTCTTGGGATACCCTACAAGAGATGATGACGTCACAGTAGTTTTATGGCTGAAAAACATATCTGTCTATATATTTATCTACCCATCTCTCTGTCTGTCTATTTATATCACTGTAGAGGTTACGAGAGAGTGAGAGAGAGAGAGAGAGAGAGAGAGAGAGAGAGAGAGAGAGAGAGAGAGAGAGAGATTATTTTTTATTTTATTAATTTATTGCGCCAAGGCGTCAGACATTACATGAGTTCATACAAATAATGCTTCAAATGGATATAAAACCAAGAATTGAACATGGTTTACAGGGAGGTGTACATATTGATAAAACATTGCTGCATACTAACACACACACACACAGAGAGAGAGAGAGAGAGAGAGAGAGAGAGAGAGAGAGAGAGAGAGATAATTCAACTGATATGGAAAGAGGGAGATGCCAAATAATATATATATATATATATATATATATATATATATATATATATATATATATATATATATATATATATATATATATAGGTAGATAGATAAACAAACTGATAGATAGATAGAGAGAGCGAGAGAGAGAGAGATAAAATACTACAACTGAAGGTCTTTTGGACTTAAATAGGACTGACCAGGATAGCTCCATGTTAAGTTTCCCTTCAGATAAAGATCCCTTATGCCTACATCTATATCGAATATTCTGGCGTAATTGTCTCATCATAGTTTTAATTACCGTTGACTATTATGTCTACCTTGACATTTAGCTGCTACTTTTCTTAAGTGTTCTCTTGCTACCCGGACCCGATGAGGGCATTTTCTTTGCCTGTCCCGGTGTTTCATCAATTAATATATATATATATATATATATATATATATATATATATATATATATATATATATATATATATAGTATATATATATATATATATATATATATATATATATATATATATATATATATATATATATATATATATATATGTGTGTGTGTGTGTGTGTATTTATGCGCTGTTATATATAAACACATTCATATATTCTCTATCATTAACCCTGTCTGTAATCACCTAATTGTGCTTACGGGAAAGAGCCCAAAGCTCGTATTTTCCCGTCTCCTGATCAGTACCATTTTGTATTTAGTGATACTTATCATACTTGTCCTTAAAACTATGGATTGAGCTACCATTAACTACCTCCTCGCTTAGCGAATTCCAATTATCAACTACTCTTACACTGAAAAAGTACTTCCTTATATCCTGCAAAGAAGTTTTCTTACGTAGCTTCAAACTATGACCTCTAGTTCCAGAGCCAGCCATATCAAAATATCGATCCCTATCCACTCTATCATAACCATGAAGGAATTTAAAGACTGTCACCATATCCCCCCTCAATCTTCTAGCTTCGAGTGATAGTAAGTCTAATTCCCTCAGCCTCTCATCATAACTGAGATTGAGTATTTCTGGCACCGGTTTCGTGACATGTCTTTGAACTTTTTAAAGCTTAGCTACGTGCTTTTTCAAGTGTGGATTCCAAAAGGGGGCTGCATATTCATGTTTTGGCCTCAAATAAGTTACATAAATATTTCTGAGCATTTCCTTGTCCATGTGCCTGAAGGCTACCCTTACATTTGATAAGAAAGCATATGCTGCCCTTACTATGCCATTTATATGTATCTCTGGAGACAAATCTGCCAGTATGTTTACTCCTAGATCTCTCTCATTTTCTGTCTGTTGAAGTTGTACTCCTGCCACCGAGTAGTCAAGCTTGGGCCTTCTTGCACTTGTACCCATTTTCATTACCTTACATTTTGAAGTGTTTTTCATAAGCCACTTTTCTGACCACTCATGGAGACTAATTAGATCTTCCTGAAGTTCTCTACCATTGTTCTCGTTTCTTACTTTCTTCACAATCTTTGCATCATCTGCAAACATATTCATGAATGAATTTACACACTCTGGTAGGTCATTTACATATACAAGAAACAAAAGTGGCCCTAAAACTGAATCCTGTGGAACTCCACTACTAACTCTTCTCCATTCAGACACTGAGTGTCTTACTCTAACCCTCTGTTCCCGTCATTCTAAGTAAGTTTTTATCCATTCCAAGATATTTCCACCTATTCTAGCCATTGCTTGCAGCTTCCTAATAAGCATCCCATGTGGAACAGTGTCAAATGCTTTCTGGAAGTCTAGGAATATGCAATCTGCCCAGCCCTCTTTTTCCTGTAAGATTCGGCTTACCTCATCATAAAATTCTAATAAGTTTGTTACTGTTGATCTACCTTCTCTGAAGCCATGTTGTCTCACTGACAAAAAGTTGAAGGATTCCAAGTGAAGAGAGATATGTTTCCTTAGAAGCTTCTCCAATACTTTGCAAACTATGCTGGTCAAGGAAATTGGTCTATAGTTTATAGCCGTATCCCTCCTTCCCTTTTTGAAGAGAAGTATCACGTTTGCTTGTTTCCAGAATCTAGGAATCTCCCCTGACTCCAGTGACTTCTTATATATGATACTTAGTGCCACTGATATTGAGTTTGAGCATTATTTAAGTACATGAGGGGATATATCATCAGGACCTGTAGCTTTATGTGTATCTAACTCCATAAGCGCTCTGCATACCTCTGTGGCTGAAAGGTTGATGTTCACTAATACTGGCCCATGAGCTTCTATCTCTGCAATCTGAGGGGGTGGGGGTATTTTCTACTGTAAATACTGACTGAAACTCCTTGTTCAATTCTTTGCAGATCTTTTCATTCGTTTCAGTGATGCTCCCATCCGCTCTCTTAAACCTTAAAACCTGTTCTTTTACCTTCAGTTTTCCTCTGATAAAACTGTGGAAAAGCTTGGGATTTTCTTTAGCCTTCCTGGTGATGTCCCTTTCATAGTCTCTCTCTGCCTCTCCTCTTTTACTTAGGTAATAATTTCTAGCTCTTTTGTAGGTTTGCCAGGCATTTATGTTTTTTCTCCTCCTATACCGTTTCCAGCATTTGTCTTTCCACTCCTTAGCTCTTTTACACTCATTATCGAACCATTTCTCTCTGACATGAATTACACCTACTTTGGTGACAGGTATGAAGCAATCTACTATCTTCCCATTTTTCTCACAAAAGATACCGTATGTTTCTTGTACAGATTTGTTGTAAATTAGGCCCTCCAATCAATAGCTGCAAAAAGCTCATTCATTTTGATGTAATCTCCTTTCGGATAGTTCCTCCTCATGTCCTCAGTGCATCTACTCTCAGGCAGAACATCTTCAATGATATACTCCATCAAAAACACACAGTGGTCACTCTTTCCAATCGGTGGTTCATACTCAAATTTTTCAATATGCAACATGTTATCTGTGAGTACTATATCAAGTAGTGATGGCTCATCCCCCCCCCCCGGCCCTCGTTGGTTCCATTACATGTTGGTGTGGGAAATTCCCTTGTACGCAAGCTAGAAATCTTGCCCCGAATGAGTCCTCACCACTGTGTGGGTCAAGATTTATCCAATCTATCTCTTTATGATTAAAAGCTCCCATAATCAAAATCCTACATTTTCTCTCCCGTGCCATGTTAACAACTGAGTTTATAACTTCAATAGAACCTATGTGACTTTCCTCATAAACTTCTAGCCTATTTTGGTTCCTTGGTGAGTATTTATGTGAGCAACAAGAAATTTCTTGAACTCACTTTCTATAGCCAAGTTTATTTCTTCAACCTGAATCCTTTTACTTATGAGCAGTGCTATCCATCCACCAGTCCTCTCAGATCTTTCAACCCTTAATATTCTGAAGCCCTTAGGAAAAACTGTGACACTATTTATGTCCTCACTCAACTTAGTCTCTGTAACTGCTACTATATCTGCCTTACTGTGTGTATGAGAGAGAGAGAGAGAGAGAGAGAGAGAGAGAGAGGAGAGAGAGAGAGAGAGAGAGAGAGAGAGAGAGAGAGAGAGAGAGAGAGAGAGAGAGAGAGAGAGAGAATCTGTTGAAGCCATATTACTTGTTAGCGCAAAGGATTACCTCGCTTAGGCAATTAGAGAGAGAGAGAGAGAGAGAGAGAGAGAGAGAGAGAGAGAGAGAGAGAGAGAGAGAGAGAGAGAGAGAATCTGTTGAAGCCATATTACTTGTTAGCGCGAAGGATTACCTCGCTTAGGCAATTAGAGAGAGAGAGAGAGAGAGAGAGAGAGAGAGAATCTGTTGAAGCCATATTACTTGTTAGCGCGAAGGATTACCTCGCTTAGGCAATGAGAGAGAGAGAGAGAGAGAGAGAGAGAATCTGCTGAAGCCATGTTACCTTTTAGCACGAAGGATTACCTCACTTAGGCAATTCTTTTCAACTACTATCCTCAATTCCAATGCGACTTAGGGAACCAACAATAAGATGTTTTAGAAAACTTGGTCTAACTAGTCTCCCTACAAGAATATATTATTACCGAGGAGAGCTTAACAACAACAAATACAACAATAAAAATAATAATAATAATAATAATAACATCTCTATTCCTCTCTTCCTACCTATGATGAAGAAAAAGAAAAAGGAAGCATAAAAAAAATTAAAGACGAAGACTAAGAAAAAAATCTAGAAGATTAGAAAATAAGAACGGAAACCCATAAAGGAAATACACATGACAAATACAAATATTTTTATATTTCCTCTTTCTAAAAATAATAACATCTTTTTTCTATATGAGTGTATGTATGTGTGTGTAGATAGATAGTTACCTAGCTAGCTAGCTAAAGAGAGAGAGAGAGAGAGAGAGAGATAGATCTGATCTCCACTTCACATCATGTATAGTCTGGCTTCTGGAAAGTAAAGACAATCCAAGCGACGTCATTCCAAGGTCAAAAGGCATAGTGTGACGTCACGGAATATTGCAAAATTATCTCCCCTCGTGGACCTTCACACTCGCACGAAACCAGCGTCAGTTTTCAGTAACATTCGCCCCAGAGTTGCTGATCACACGTGACCTTAATCTTCGATTTAAATTGATATATATTCTTTTTTTTACATTACTGAATGCAACCATAAAAAAGAAGAATTTTACGAATATACGCAAAAATAAATATATGCTTGCAAGCAAAACGTAAAAAATACGCATGAAAGTAGGAACATCAGATATATTCATGCACGGAAACACAAATAGCTATCAAATACATGTAAACATACACGCAAAAAGCTACGCTGGCACTTATACATATATACGCACAACACACACAAAGACAAGTATATACAAACAAATATACACATGCAGGTAAACACAAACATACAAATGAAAGCATGCACACACTTATAAAAGCTACGCAGGCACATATATACATACGTATACACACATATAAACATATATGCGTATAACACTGAACTGTTAACATACAGTCTAAAATGGAAGGAAAAGCCCATTAAATAAAACAACGAAAATATATGTATAAAAAGTACTTATTAATTTCGTGACCTAAACTGGTCACCTTCTCAAAGTACAATGGCAAGAGATACTTTGAGAAGGTGACCAGTTTAGGTCACGAAATTAATAAGTATTTTATATATATATATTTTCGTTGTTTTATTTAATGGGCTTTTCCTTCCATATATACGTATACATATTTCAGTATAGTTCACAAAGCGAACGTATTAGGAAAACGTTCAGGTATTTCATAAAAAATAACTAGAATATGAATTAATTATATTGAAAATAAATAAATTAGTTAATTATGTAATTGATTAATTAAATACAGTTCTATTCCTCGAGCCACTAATTCAGCTGCTGAAATCAGTATAACAATAATAATAATAATAATGAATTGACATATGAAAAGCTGTATCAACGAGGGGAGTTGAACTCGGGACTTTCTGGGTGAAAGTGAGCCGCTAGTAATTGGCTCACACCCAATACGTCCCGAGTTCAACTCATGGAGATAGCTCGTATTATATCTCTACGACAAAATCTCATGCAGCTAATGTCTGACCTGATTCTCTACCTAACAATTAAAAAGAAAAAAATCTACATAATATAAATACAATATGCAACAAATATTAGCGGAGAGAGAGAGAGAGAGAGAGAGAGAGAGAGAGAGAGAGAGAGAGAGAGAGAGAGAGAGAGAGAGAGAGAGAGAGTAAAAAAGAAAAAATCTACATAATATAAATACAATATGCAACAAATATTAGCGGAGAGAGAGAGAGAGAGAGAGAGAGAGAGAGAGAGAGAGAGAGAGAGAGAGAGAGAGAGAGCACAAAAATAAACATCAAAAGGTATAAAAAGAAATTTGTTGCATATCGCAGAAATACCTTTTGCGTAATGACCTTGTAACAATAATAATAATAATAATAATAATAATAATAATAATAATAATAACCTTCTGATCTTTAATCGACTCCTTAATTATTTCATTTTTCAAGTGAATTCATTTGGCGTAATCCCCCCCCCTCCCAGAATCACAGCGATGACGTCATAGCTCAATCACGCAACACCAGTGACGTCATCGCCTAAATACGCGGTTTTGGGGAGGGAGGGAGGGAGGGAGGGAGAGAGAGAGAGAGAGAGAGAGAGACTACCGGGTGACGTCATGGCCATGTTCACATGCATAGCCCACTCCCTCTCAGACTATTTATAAAATCCTCTCTTTCTCTCTCTTATAGCCTACCAACTTCTCCCATAGAGTATCATATCACAACTATAATTTAGGATTAATTATATCTTCGATTCTAGATTGCAAGCTCCTATCCTCTACTTTAAATATAGCCTAATTTTGTCTTGAACTAACACCAATACCTTAAATATTGCCAACCATAATCAAAAGCCTATTAGCCACTTCCCTCGTTATAACCCAAAAATTATCCTTGCACAGCCTATAAACCTTTTGCCTTTGGTTATAGCCTCTCTAGCTTCCCCTTAAGCTATAAGTTATAACCTTTCAATAATCCCTGCTATACTTTAAATGCTTTTCTTCAGATTATAGCCTTCTAACCTCCCCCTTAGGATATACCTAACTTTCCTCTGAGACAGAACCTCCCAACCTCTTCCCCAGAGTTATAATGAAAATTTTCCAAGGGGTTGCAATATACCTGGTTTTCCAGTATTATGGCCTATCTGACTTTCCCTAAGTATAGGATTCAGACATTTACCCATTGCTTACAGCCTATATAGCTTTCCCTTCTATTGAAGATTACCATCATTTCCTTCCTTAAGTTATAGCCATCCAACTTTTTCCCCGAGATATATTTTACATAGATTCCCCTTGGATTAGTCTTTCAGTATTTTCCCTTTGTTTATAGCCAACCAATTTTTACCATCTGTTATAATGAAACTTTAGTTCCCTTGGCTTCTAGACTCAATATTCCCCTATTGGTATAGCCTTCCAAACATTGGTCGGATTGTAGCCTTCTCAACCTCTCCTCTGGGTAACAGTACACCTATTTTGCCCTAAAATATAGCCTTTCAATCTCTTCCATAAAGCTATAATATATCTAGTGTTTCCTTGAATCGTAGCATATAGCTTTCAGCCCCATCCCCTGTCCAGGACAGTTCGATGTTAAGTCTTCCTTCAGTTACGGTTCTCTTTCTATGCCTACATCAATACCGAATATTCTTGGATATTCGTTAAACATGTCTTATTATCCCTTCACATCTGCCAAGTCATAATACTCCCCATCTCTGTTTCTCTATATGTTTTCTTCGTGCCCAGGCTCGATATGGGTAATTTTTTTTTTTTACCGTCTTGGTGTCACAATCATAAAAAAAAAAGCTTCGCTGCCATAATGCCATCGGCAGTTAAAAATTATAACCTTTATTTAGGAAGGCACAACTGTAACACAAGAAGAAAGGTGAAGAGGATTCATTATTCTTTCCTCATCCTCACTACTGTATTAGTATTTGATATTCAGTGATAGAAGGATTGCCAGGCTTAATCTCTAATCTGTTCCTTTTAGCTGCCTCTTACGACATGTAGTGAATGTTAAAACGCAGACCTTGCTTACAATGGGGATGATAATGCTGATAAATAATAACAATGATAATAAAAATAATAATAATAATAATAATATGTGCACTACACCTCTCAAAGCGAACCAAGACCGGATATACAGTGACATTATAATTTACATGCACCGGAAGTTGGAACATACACGTACATACAAACATTCATAGAGGATATTTTAAAACACATTCTAGCACAAGTAAAAAAAATTTATTTTGTTACTCGTAACTGCAGCATATTTTGATTGGTATTTGATATCAAGAGTACTCAGTTAAGCTACCTAAGGTCACAGTGACAATCCAAAACAAGCTCTGATGAGTTAGTAATTATGAGGCAGGACACGAAAAACCGAGAGAAAGAGAGAGAGAGAGAGAGAGAGAGAGAGAGAGAGAGAGAGAGAGAGAGAGGAGAGAGAGAAGAGAGAGAGAGAGAGAGGAGAGAGAGAGAGAGAGAGAGAGAGAGAGAGAGAGAGCAGTGCTGTTGATTAATTTAGAGTCCATACTAAACCTCAGTCCCTTTCGTGACTTTCAAGCAGAGGAGACTACTCAGGATATCACGAACTATGAGAGAGAGAGAGAGAGAGAGAGAGAGAGAGAGAGAGAGAGAGAGAGAGAGAGTCAATATTGGCTGACTCCTATCATAACTTTGGTACATATAGAACTAATCATACTATTAAATCCATATTAGATATTAGATACCATATTCAGTACTTTTCTGTCTAAAATATAACTAACAATGGAATAGGTTGAAAAAAAAAGTCGAAAATATATTCCTTTATGTATCCAGCGTGATAGTTTAAGTTATAAAAAAAATTGTCAATGAATGTTATATGCTTGAGGTCAAGATAATAGTTAAAGTATAGTTTAATGAAAAATACAAAGATTATAATGTTTAATTTAAAGATTTGTGTTCATGATGATAGTATATTTTTTTCTGTGTCACTGTAAGTCTCCATTTAGAGATGGACACAAATGGACTGAAGCTGAAGCTGGATGTCCTTCCTATAGCCCTGCCATGGGATCAAACGTGGGTCAATCACTTCCTGAGCCGAGCATTCAACCAGTTACGCTATGGCAGTTCCCTATACCTTAGCATAAGCTACAAGATTCATAGTTGTAACTTCATTTACTTGTGTTCAAGCTGAATGTCTAAGCCCACCGTGGATTGTTAGACAGGGTATTCAGCCTTAATTCCCCAGCTCCAACCTGTCTGCGTCTACCCTCAATGGGGACCAAGAGTAACATACAAAATGTAGATTTCTTCTTTTTATGTCAATTACTTCACTATCACACCACCTAAAAACAGTTTCTAAAATGCGAATCTATTTCCCTATAATACAGGTAGCTGCTTTTGTGACTACCATAATGATAAAGCCCTCTTTTCTCGTCATTGGAATGAGGGGTAAAGCACTTCTTATTGGAGACTAGAGTACAAAACGACATATCGTACTCCAATGACCAAGCGATGGGAATACTCTTAAAAATGTTAAGTGCTTTCAATTCACCCATGTTAATTATTATTTAAAAATCTCCAATTCATGAATCAAAATAGAAGCTCCCCTGCTTACAAACTACCGAATTAAAATCAATCACAGATACGAGCAAAAACCTACCAATTATCTACCCATGTATTAATGTATGTACAGTATTACTGTATTGTACTGTATATCACATTATTATTACTGTATAAAAATTCATTAATACTATATACAGTACTTTATGTTCTATGTAGTAGCTGTCTTTAGCCTAAGTATTGTACAGCACTGAATATGTATGTACAATACAGTACCTTTTTTTTTACCTAAACACAACTTTAGCCTAAGTACTGTACAGCACTGCATATGTATACAGTATACAATACAGAACTTTTTTTTACCTATACACAACTTACGGGTGGACTTCTGGAACCTAACTCGTTTGTAGGTAGGGGAGTGTCTGTATATTTAAAAGCTTAACACCAGTTGTCAAATATCTTTATAACATAATATCCTTCCTGACATTAACTCTTTCCACTGATTTAGAAGTGGTTAGTGTTCTTTCCAGGAGGACTGCCATAGAACGAATGGTAGAGTGCTTGATCTGGAGGTGATGGACCCTCGTTCCAGCACAGGGTGGGGCGTTAGGAAGGGTATCTATCCTTAATTCTCCAGCCACACTGTGTCCACCCCAAAATGGGGATAATAGTGACAAATAAGATGTAAAAAAAAAAAAATTAAGTCTGTTCTCTTCTCTAAGTGAAAAATAGTGCTGTGCCAAAAGAACCTCTGCTCAACCCTGCCTTCTTCAGCAGCAAAGGAATAAAATACTTGCATAGCCATGTTTAGAAAACGAAAAGGTAAAAAATAATAACCACCATCTCGTATCCTATCCCAACGCATTGAATATAATGAGTACACCACTCAATAAAGGAGCCCAGTGGCTTCAGATATTAATGCATCTACTTAAACCCAAGAATCTTTACAATTTGCAACCTAAAACAAAATACAGTAGTGACCCCAACCCACGAACGCCTGTACCCACAAACAAAATTTTGAACATATTTTGACCCCAACCCACGAACACACATGTGTTGGCCAAGCTACCTCGTGTCGCACTCGCCTGCTCTCAGTTCTGCATTGGTGCCACAATGTGTGGTTTGTTTATGATCTGTCTATAGTTCTTGCTTTATTTTGCATTGTTTTACCTTTCATGTAGCCCTTATTATGGCTCCTAAGAAAATTAAGTGTTTGTGATATTGGGGAACTCTCCTTCCAAAAATTAGTCCACCTTCTCCTCCAACACCATCCATGTATGCCAGCAACAATCATGCACAAAGGTAAATACAGTACAATTTTCTTACCTACATTATTTTTTTTTTACCTACAGTATGTACTCTTTCCTACTGTATTTGTTATTAGCGGGAGAATGTAACAACTTTTTCTAAGTGTTGGACTTTGCTATTTTATACTGGGTATCAATTAGTGTACACTGTACACCTGAATATGTACATGTTTTACTTTAATAGAGTAGAATTCCTTTCTACTATTAATGTAATTTTCCTTTTACAGATAAAATACATTTTACCTGTATTACATTTCGTATTTTTAGTGACTAAAAAATTTTAAATTTATTGTGACTAGGAACGGATTCATTGAATTTACATGCTTTTCAATGGGAAAACTAAATCCAACCCAAGAACGCATTTGGGATTGGATTAAGTTTGTGGGTTGGGGTCACCACTGTAGGAGGTACTATATGCAAGCCCCGTTATCACAAAGGAAAATCACTACTCTACTTTGTTACCAAATGTAAAGAGAACAATAAAGCGATGGAAGAGTTGAGAACTGATAAGAGACAAGAAACTAGAATATTGGGCAAGTAGCTTGAGTTCATTCTTATAGGAACAACAACAGAGTCAGTTATTGCTTTAAAATAGATGAAAGAGAAGTTCAGAAAGGAATACTGAGATATCCAAGTGACATTTCTTACACAGGCGTATGATAGACCAGAGAGGTGATTTGGCAATCAACGAGGAACAACATTATACCATCGATATATGTAAAAACAGAAGCGCAAAGGACAAATAACAATCACCACACGCCCCTCACGAGCACGAGAACCTGGGAGGAGCTTCGGTCATCCATGTGATTACCTCAACAACATACGATATATCCAGATGAAAAAACTGTGACATAAGTCTCAGGATTAGCTAAAATAGAAATCAGAAATGTGGAGAGATGCAAAGAAAAGGAGAGAGATACGGCTAACAGGCATAAGATCGAATATACTTCATGTGAGATCGCAAATTAGGTAGTGAAAATACAGCAACTAAAGATGATGAAAACTTCTAAAAAGTTAAGGTCAAAAGTTATGAAATAAGGAGTAAATAAGGATGAGCCAAGCTACGTGAAAACACGGAACCTCAGAGAGTCCTATGGGAATACACAAGCTAGTAAAATTTAATCAATGTGAAAATTGTCTGTGAAAAGTACAGTAAGGTACAAGTTGAAAGGTTCAATAGGACCAGACATGATTGAATAAGGTGACTGAAAACTAAACACGATATCTGCAAAATTAAGTACTTGATACAGAATTTGTACAGAAATCTAATGTAGTAAGTATTTTGAATATTTTGAATGGAGAATGCCAGACATAAAAATCTATGAAAAGAAAGAATTGGATATAAAACTTCAAATCATGCACTCTATAGAATTGGATAGGAATGAGACAGGGTGATAAGGAATATACAGTATATATATTTTTTTAAGAGTGACATCAGGACGAGAAAGAAAATCGCCCTCACCAGGCTTGGGGACCAAGAAAACATTTCAGGAAAGTAGCAGCATAAGGGCAAAGTAAATATAAGAGAACGATAAACAATAAAAAAGACAGGCTGAAAGAATTCTCAAAGTAATAAAGACCTTAATGATGAGAAGGATGTGAAAAGATAATAAAAGATGTGTTGTAACAAATACGCCAGAATATTTCGTGTAGATGTACATTCAGAAAAAGAAACCATGGCTGAAGGAAGACTTGACATTGAGCTGTTCAGGCCAGTCCTATTCAAGTCCAAAAAACCTCCAGTTGTAGAACTGCAAAGGGTAGCTGGTGCCATGGGCCAACATACTACTGCAGATGGCAAGGAAAAAAAATAAAAAATGATGATGATGAGAGGCTAGATATCAAATGCATACGGGCGAGGTTTGAGCTACAAAAGATAATGGTACAACTACAGCATGTTTGACAATAAAATTTTTCTAAAATTGTAACTTGAGGTCTTCATTACTTCAATAAGCAAATTTCAGACCTCATATGAATTATTCCATTATTCTGACCTTTCTCATCCAAGTTTCTTCAAACACAGGATCCTAAATTGGCCTCACTTCATTATGAAAGCAACAGTCCTTGGGAAAGCCTCTACTGTGCATCTGTAATATACCTGCAAACCATTCCAACAGTTGACGAGTCACAACACTCCCTATCTAGTGTTTTCTTTGTGCCCAGGATTGACAAGGGCAATTTTCTTTGCCTGTCCAACATTACTCATGGAAAAAAAAAAAAAATTAAGAATATATGCTAAAAGAACCACCTGATTAAAACTGAAACAAAACAGACGATCCCATGTTCGCCGTATTTTCATTACTTTTAAACAAAAATAATTTCTATTACTACTATCACTCTAAAGAACACTGTTCTCATACATTTTATATTACTACTCTCAAGAACACTGAGAACTGTAGTAGACGAGTGGCCAGTACTCAATTCTGGAGTTGACAGACCAATGTGAGATGCTAGGAAAGGCGTCCAACATTAATTACCCAGCCACACGCTGTCTGTGTCCATACCTATAATGGGGTTCTAATAGTGACACATAAAATGAGGATTACTATCCTCTCAAGAACACTATCCTATAAGTTTACATACATTGCATTTAATAATACAAAATATTATAGCCAATCTTTCATTACACATTTCTAGAATATCATACATTCCAGACTGAAAAGTATCTTTTTTTATACTTTTCTACAAGTTCAAACATTTGAGATTAAAAGTTCTCGTTATACTACAGTTATGGAAACAAGTTTAAAATTTACAAGAGAATAGATTTTCTTGCACACAACAAAATCAAGATGCAATTTTTATTTCAAAAGATCATAAACATAAAATACAGCTGATCAAGCGAAACAAGAAAATAAAAGATCCATACAAAAAATTACAAGTTACCAAACAACAGGTGCAAAATTTCACTTTATAATGAAAGATAAGATAACACATGGCTAAATATGTCCTGGTAACTCTAAATCAATTCCTTGTCCAAGATTATGTTATATTAATGTGCAAGACAGGTTTTTTAATGTCTTCTAATGTTATAAACCTTGCATGTATAAAATAATTTTTTTAAGTAGGAATTTTCCAAGGGAATTCTACCCATCTGATTGCTAGCTTAGTTTTTATTACAATTAATGTGTAGTTATTATTCACCATTTGGGGAAGAATACATAAGGATAGAAGCTGGGGACTTAAGGCTGGATGCCCTTCCTATCACCACACAGTGGGTTCGAATGAGGGTCCATCACCCCCTCGAGTTAATAATTTTTACACTGGAGCTATGGCGGTTTCTGTCACATTTCTAGCAATAAGGCAATATCACAAAAATTTGCTTAAATTCTCAGTACACTCTAGGCTGCTATAAAAAGGTATTTATATGCTGGCACAGAACATGCAATTGGATCATCGTAAAATACGAAGGACTAACATGCTACTGCAGTACTGACTGAAAAAGAGGTAAAAAATAAAAACATTTACAGATACCTGTATTGTGACAAGCCCATACTGCTCCCTACAAAAGTCTAGAAAACACACAATGAGCCTGTGACAGTACAAATATTTTTTTATCACTAATAAAATTCAAGGAACCAATGAACCAATGAGATCTGCTAATAATTAAGATCTATATCTTATGCAAAAAGGGACAGACATGAAGTATTTTCTATAAAATGCAATGGGAGCTGCTTCTAAATACAGAAGCGCCCCTACTTACGAACAATCAAGTTACGAACATTCAAAGACGCAATCAAAAACTACCCATTATCTACCCATGTATTAATGTATGTATTATTATACTGTACTGCTTACATTATTATTACTGCATCGAAATTCATTAATACCATATACTTTATGTAGTATGTAGTAGTTAAGTTTCTTTAGCCTAAGTGATGTACAGTACTGCATATGTATGTACTGTACTGTACTTCTATTTTATCTAAACACAACTTACGAATGGACCTAAACACAACTTACGAACAGACTTATGGACCCTAACTCGTTAATAAGTTGAGTCTATACTATAATATCTATTTCTTATGCCAAGGAGAACTGACCCTTTATAGATATTACTTTTTTAATAAAATACAATGCTAAACAACAAAAATATAGACGGTAAAATCTTGCAAATTACCTTTCAACTTCTCTGGCATTAATAAAGGCCCTGAAAGTAAATGAAACCGAATTTTTTGGAATCATCACGCCAAATATACAACCGATTTTTAACATTATCATCAGCTTAGCAGTGAAGACAAGATACAGATGGTTTCAAAAAGAACAATAACGTAAACAGCATTACTGAGCATGAAAGGGGATGATTCCAATATATTATACAGTACTGTATATATATATATATATATATATATATATATATATATATATATATATATATATATATATATATATATATATATATATATATATATAATTCCAAGCTCAATCTCATTAGGGACTAAATGAGATTGAGATTTTAATTAAATGCAAAAACGAAGACACGACTGAGGTTGGGGGAAACTGTAATATGAACAGAGTGGCATTCAGTTAGAATGAGTTCATTTCTAGTATAACAGATATAGCTGTAAGGTATGTTTTCCTTTTAGACCTTCTGTGGTGTAGATGGTAGCACCTTGGCACAGTAATTTTTTTTTTTTTTATCAGTGTGACACCGGGACAGGCAGAAACTGCCCTCATCAATAAAGGCCCGGGCACGAGAAAATGCCAAGACGAAGGAAAAGAAAAAGGTTAAGGAAAAGGCAGAGATGAGGTAATGTCACACAGAAAAACGACAGACAAAAAAAAAAAACAGTCAAAGTACAGAGGACTCAGAGGTATGGAGGACTAGGCTCTGAGATGACGATAGATCTGCTTTTTGAAGGATGAAAGGTCATAAGAATTAGGAAAGACAGAAGGAGGAAGAGAGTTCCAGAGTCTGGAGGTAGATAGGAAGAAGTAGTCGCTGCACCGACCAATCCGCGAGCTACAAATCTCCACACAGAACCTGTGAGATAAGGCCGCTTGGCGAGTGTTACGCAGTCTCTGCAGTGGAGGAGGGATGCAACTCACCAACTCATCACAGCAGCGATGGAAGTAGAAGTGATAGAAAAGCGAAAGGGAAGATACCTTACGGCAGAGAGAGAGAGAGAATCCAGGTTAAAAGTAAGAGAAGGATCATTAATGAGTCTGACTGCCGTAGATTTAACCTTTCAAGAAGATAAGTAAAGGAAGAAGCACCCCAGATGAGCGAGCAGTATTCTAAGCAGGGAAGGATAAGACCTTTGTAAATTTTAAGTAATTGCAAAGAGGAAAAGTAATGACGAAAACGAAACAAAACCCCCAATTTTTTGGATGAAGATTTAGAAATTTGGATTATGTGATTCCTCCAAGACAAGTTAGAGGCTATATGGATTCCTAATATGTTGATAGAGTTAAGAGAGTAAATTTCATTAGTTTCGAAGACAATAGGGTTATCAGGAGGAGAAGAAGATAAAGAGATAGCCAGAAACTGTGTCTGGGAGGCATTGAATTTAAGTAAATTTTGAGTGCCACACTCAGATACTCTCTGCAAATCGGAGTTAAGAGTAGAAGAAAGAGTGATACAAGATTGATTACGAGTAACAGATGAAAGGTGTGAAGAAATGGCAGAGGAAAAGTGAAGGGTAGAATCATCAGCAAAGGCATGAAGAAGAGAGGAACATGGGGATTGTAGAAGATCATTGATGAAGAGAAGGAACAGAGCCCTGTGGAACACCACTGGTAACTGAGAAAGGGCTAGATTTCGCGCCATCAATAACTACGGATATAGAATGGTCAGTAAGAAAACTGGAAATCAGAGAACAGAAAGAAGGGGTAAAGCCATAGGCAGGGAGTTTGGCCAACAGAGCCTTGTGCCAGACTCTGTCAAAAGCCTTAGAGATACCAAGGGCGACGACAAAGGATTCCCCATAGTTCCTCAGAGAAGATGACCATACATGCGTAAGATAGGACAGGAGATCACCAGTGGATCTTGCCTTGTGGAAGCTGTACTGGTGATCAGAAATAAGTGAGTTAGATTAAAGGCATTTCAAAAAGTGAGAATTGAGCAAAGTTACAAAAACTTTAGCAACAGAATGAGGTTAGGGCAATAGGTCGGTAGTTAGAAGGAATTGAGCGGTCACCCTTCTTAGGAACAGGTTGAACTAGAGCATGCTTCCAAGATGAAGGATAGATACTGGTTGACAGAATGAGGTGAAAAAGACGGCAACGCACAGGAGTCAGTTCATCTTTAAACTCCTTAAGATACCTTGCAGGGAACCATCAGGACCAGATGCCATGTTCGTCTTTAGCGAGCGAAGAACCTTATGAACTTTGCATGAAGAAAGGATAAGGGAGGGCATAGGGTTAGAGAGGGGTAAAGACTGAGGAACAAGTGCACTGGAATCGTTGATAGAAGAGTTGGCAGAAAAACAAGAGCCAAAGAGAGTGGCTTTCTCAGTGGGAGAGCAAGCTAAAGAACCACCAGAACGAATGATAGGGGGAAAGCTTGAGTTACAGAAGTTTTTGGAGAGGTTTTTGGCTAAGGATCAGAAGCATTTGTCAGTATGAGAGGAGTTAAGGACATCAACTTTCCTTCTTATAAAGGAATCCTTAGACCTTTGAATCTGAGCAGTACAGCGATTTCTAGCTATAATAAAAGCAGAGTGAGTTAAATCGGAAGGAGAGGCTAAGTAAGATCGGCGAGCCTGATTCCTAGCCAGGATAGCCATGGAGCAGGCACGGTCAAACCAAGGTTTAGGGGAAGAGAAAGTTTTGGTAGAAGAGGGGTTGTACGCCTCCATTCCCGCGGTCATGATCTTGGCAACTTTTACAGCTACCTGATTAGGGTTGTGGGACCGAAAGCAGTAGTCATCCCATGGGAAGTCAACCTGATCAGGGTTGCGGGACCGAAAGCGGTAGTCATCCCATGGGAATTCAAAGAGAAAGTTACGCAAATTTTCATGTTGGGTATGCTCGAAGTGCCAAAGGTGGCACTGAGTAGGAGGGATTGGTGGGAGGGATTGGTGGTGAGGGAGCGAAAATGGAAGAGACTGAGATCATAGAGTGGTCAGATTTACCAAGAAGGGAAAGCACAGAATAGGAGTAGTTTGAAGGGTTAGAAGTAAAAAATAGGTCAAGAGTGTTTGCAGCATGTTCGTGACGATCAGGAATGCGAGTAGGATGTTTGATTATTTGCTCCAGATCGTGAGTAATAGAGAAAGCAAGGGCCTCGCTTCCTCCCACATCAGTGTGAGAAGAATGAAGCCACTCACTGTGGTGTACATTGAAGTCTCCAAGTAGAGAACTTCGGCATGTGGGTGACAAGATAGCAAGGACTCATGGCACGAGGACAGATATTCAAATAATGACACAAACTCGGTGGAGTTTGGAGAACAGTAGCAGAAGCTAAGGAAGCTAGTGGTAGTGGAGAGATAGACTTTTAGCCAGAGAACATCAAAGTCAGGAGATTCAAGGTCCATGAGCCTTGCAATAGGAGTGTTAGTGTTGCAGTATGCACAGACCCCACCTTTGGAACGAAAACGGAGTATACAGATTATAGTGAGAGATTTGAAATGGGTCAGTGGAAGCGTGTATAGACAGCTGGGTTTCAGATAGGAGGAGGAGGTTAGGGAGGAAAGTGCTCAAGTGCTGTTCCACAGACGAAAATTTAGAGTTCAGCTCACGAATGTTAGAATAGTGAAGAGTGAAAGAAGCAGATCTATTGGGAGGGGCAAGGTTAAGGGCAGGACCATTACTACCACCAGGCTTGTCTGCCCTCAAGCCATTAGTGGAGTCAACACGATCCCCGGAGATTCTTCGCACCCCTCTATGCCGGGTACTGAGGGCCATTAGCTGTGGACCTTCCATAAATAATAACAAATGTGAGGATAAAGAAAGTAAAAGAGACAGATGTGGGGAATGTTGTGACTTGTCAAATGTAATGGAATAGCAAGAGATGTGCAATGAATACGCCAGATTATTCAGTGTAGATGTATGCATGAGGAAAGAACCGTCCTGAAGGAAGACTCAACCTGGAACTATCTGGACCAGTCCTAGTTGCATCCTAATATCTTCAGTCGTAGTCTTTCAACGGGCGGCTGGTGTCATGGCCAACCTACTAGGTTCAAGGTTCATGTCCCGGTCGGGGTAAAAATTATTCATGTTTTTACATATGGTAATGAGCTTATTTGATTATATATATATATATATATATATATATATATATATATATATATATATATATATATATATATATATATATATATATATATATATATATATATATATATATATATATATATATATATATACACACCCAGTTCTTGGAATAACGCGAAGATAGGTTCTCAGAAGTGATGTGTAATGTAAAAATCGCGTAATGAAACGAGTCATTTTCCATAAGAAACAATGATAATGGGCATAGCTACTATTCACTTAAAGGGCGACTGAATCAGATGAGCTCACCACAACACCTCGTACCACTCTCCAACACTCGCTTCCATCCCTATTGAAGAAGTTATCGTATAGAAACACTGATTATCTAAGTCAAATTGATGCAAAATGCAACACAGCAAAAGGATATCAACACATCGTCATTTATGACATTATTTTACCACGAATACTTACATAAAAGGTAATTTTTTGCTGTTTATAGTTTAGATAGAGCCCTTTCCTTTAACATCTGGCACAAGCACACATTAAGGTTGCAAGAAATGGGTAAAACAGAAAATCATCCTCTTCACCCCCTCGCCCTCCCAGCTCAGGGTGTACCCTTAAAGGGCGACTGAAGCAGATGAGCTCACCACAACACCTCATACCACTCTTTCAACACTTGCTTCCATCCCTAGTGACGAAGTTATCGTATAGAAACACTGATTATCTAAGCCAAATTGATGTAAAATGCAACACAACAAAAGGATATCAAAACATCGTCATTTATGACATTATTTTACTATGAATACAGTACTTACATAAAAGGGCAATTTTTTGCTGTTTATAGTTTGGATAGAGCCTTTTCCTTTTAAACCTGGCACCAGAACACGTTAATGTTGCCAGAAATTAGTAAAACAGAAAATCGTCCTTTTCACCACCTCCCAAGCCAGGGTGTCCCCTTAATTCCCATGTAAACGTATGCACATGGCAGCAAGGTGGGAAAGTACTTCTGCGGCAGTTGCTTATTTACTAAAATGAAATTTTTTTTCAGATTTTTTGCACGGGCGTTATTTGTGTTTCACATTTTTTAAATATTATTTTTTGGGAGCGTTATTCCAATTTCGCATATTATATTTATCATTTCTCTCATTCATCTATTCTGGCAACACTGATGGTGGCGGTGAGAATGAGGATGCATACGTTTTGTCACACTCAAGTATCAGCTGATGCACCCTCACACGCTATTTCCTAGACAATAGTATATTAAAAATATGTTTGCTGTTTGTTCTTAATGCTTTTTTTCAGTTTTCTTCATAATATCCGATCGCATTAAGCGGTAGAAGAGGAGTAGGATGCGGGAAAACAAACCTCTATTGGCAAACGTTTTGCTACTTCCGTATCAACTGATGCACCCTCACACGCTATTTCCCTGACGATATTATATTAAAAACATGTTTGCTGTTTGTTCTTAATGCTTTTTTTTCAATTTTCTTTATAATATCCGATCGCATTAAGGGGTAGAAGAGGAGTAGGATATGGGAGAACAAATCTCTACCGGTAAACGTTTTGCTACTTCCGTAGCAGCTGATGCACCCTCACACACTATTTCCCTGACGATATTTTATTAAAAATATGTTTGCTGCTTGTTCTTAATGCTTTTTATCAATGTTTTTCAGAATATTCGATCGCATTAAGCAGTAGAAGAGGAGTAGGATGCGGGAGAACGAACCACTATCGGCAAACGTTTCGCTACTTCCGTATCAGCTGATGCACCCTCACACGCTATTTCCCTGACGATATTATATTGAAAATATGTTTGCTGTTTGTTCTTAATGCTTTTTATCAATTTTCTTCATAATATCCAGTGGCATTAAGCAGTAAAATAGGAGGAGGATGGCAGAAAAGTGCCTCCGTGGCAGTCGATTTTCTACTAAAATGAAATGTTTTTTTCGAATTTTTTTCCATGGGTGTTATTCACGAATTTCGTATATTTTTTTACTATTATTTTTTGGGGCGTTATTGCAAATTTGTGGTTAAAAAAAAAACACGGAAAAAAGGAACATGGTGTATATACAGTGATCCCCCCATTATCGCGGGGGTTCGGTTTCGGGACCCGGCGAGAAACTGGAAAATCGCGGAGTATGATCAGCCTGTATGTACATAGATATTTCTATTTATTTTTACGCTTACACCGTATAAACTGTATAAACCCTCCCTGTACTGTTAACAAACCACCCTTTACTTCATAAATAACACCATGCAAGCGTAAATTTATATGACATACTCATGTACATAGGTATTTTACAATTATTTTTACGTTTACTGTATAAACCCTCCCTGCACTGTTAAAAAACTACCCTTTACTTTATAAATAACAGAATGCAACGTAAATTTATATGTACGTGATAGGTAAACTTACCTTATCTGTTATGATTAACATTTTCCTTTGCCGTTTAGGCTCACTACAAGAAGCCTTAGAAGATGAAGGATGCTTGGGAGGCATTGCAAAGGTTAAAATATGCGAGTAAAAAAATCACAAGCAAAACGTATTAATAATAATAAGCACAACGTGAACAGCGCACACGAGTGAGGCGAGACGATGGAAGATGGTGGAAGCCTTTGTCTGACACGCTAATAGCAGTATCGTATTTTACATGTTGCAATACTGTTAGTATTTATGTTGTCTACTATTTTTTACTGTTTTAGTATTCTTAGGCTAAGAAATACGTTTTTTTATCAATAAAATCATGAAACTACTGGAAATATAAATACATATGCTAGCTCACGTAGCTGCGACCCCAATACATTGTACGCTATCGGACACAAGCAAAACGTTTAATAAGCACAACGTGAACGGCGCACAAGTGAGTTAGACTGAACGAGCCTTTGTCCGAAACGCTGATAGCGGTATCGTATTTTACATGTTGCAATACTGTTAGTATTTATGATTTTTACTATTTTTTACTGTTTTATTATTCTTAGGCTAAGAAATACGTTTTTTTTTAGCAATAAAATCATGAAACTACTGGAAATATAAATATATATGAGAGCTCACGTAGCTGCGACCCCAATACATTGTACGCTATCGGACACTATTTCGCATGATGCAATACTGTGAGTTATACTGTACGTACATACGGTATATCTAAATTTATGTTTTTTACTATTTTTTACTGTATTATTATTCGTAGGCTGGGAAATAATTTTCTTTTATCAATTAGATAATGAAATTTTTTTTTTCAATAAAAAAATGAAAATACTGAATTTTAATTTTTTTAATATTTTAATATTTATGCATATACCCAAAAAATAAAATAATAATTTGCCAAAAAAAAAAACCGTGGTACAGTGAAAACGCGAACCAAGAAACACGATCCAGTGGGGGATCAGTATATATATATATATATATATATATATATATATATATATATATATATATATATATATATATATATATATATATATATATATATATATATATATATATATATATATACAGTAACCCCTCGTTTATTGCGGGGGTTCGATTCCGTAACTGACCGCGATTGGTGAATTTCTGCGAAGTAGGATCACCCTATATACAGTACATAGGTATTTTACATTTATTTTTACGTTTAAAGTATAAACCCTCCCCATACTGTTAATAAACCATCCTTTACTTTATTAATAACAGCGTGCAAGCATAAATTTATATGAAAGTGATACGTAAACTTACCGTGAATGAGGTGGTAATGACATGGCATCGTCGAAAAGATTGCAGAAGGTCACGGAACAAACCATATTATCATCATGTTCTTGTGAGAGTTGTTGGAGTGCTTTCACATGTTCATACATGGCTGCCAGACGTTCGAGTGTAAGGCCAGTTCTTCGATTTCCTCGTGGCTAAGTTACGAAGTGAATTGAATATACAGTACTTATGAAAACCCTTGATCATTATGAAAAATATGGAAGTGGAGACGCCAAGTATCCTATCAGTAATATTTTGAAATACTGTACAGTATACTTTGGACTTTGCACAAACTGGTCTCAATTCAGGTCAGTCTTCAGAAACCAATTGTGTTCCTTCTTCTATGATGGAAGTGGATGGCACTGAAAACTGTGAAAATGATACTAAAGCTCCCCCAGTAGAGGAAATCTCTTGTAAATCAGACGTTAAAGAAGATCTGCAGAAGCCGCTTGAAATTAAAGAGGAGTCTGTTGAGGCAAAGAAAATGATACTGATGCTTCCCCAGTAGAGGAAATCTCTTGTAAATCAGACGTTAAAGAAGATCTGCAGGAGCCGCTTGAAATTAAAGAGGAGTCTGTTGAGGCAAAGAAAATGATACTGATGCTTCCCCAGTAGAGGAAATCTCTTGTAAATCAGACGTTAAAGAAGATCTGCAGGAGCCGCTTGAAATTAAAGTCTGCTCAGGCAAAGGAAATGATACTGATGCTCCCCCAGTAGAGAAAATCTCTTGTAAATCAGACGTTAAAGAAGATCTGCAGGAGCCGCTTGAAATTAAAGAGGAGTCTGTTGAGGCATAGGAGACTGTTATCGAAAGAGCCCCTGAAGCATAACATATTAATAAGCACAACATGATCGGCGCACATGTGAGTTAGACTGAACGAGTGAGGCGAGACAATGGAAGATGGTGGGAGAACCAAGCTTCAATCAAAAAGCCAATCAGACCTCAAAATACAGAACATGCAGAGAAACAATTCTGTGATTCGTCGTCTCTCACCCTTTCAGGCAACAGCATTCCATAAACTATCTCACGTAGGTGCAAGCCTTTGCGTTTTCCAAGATGCCAATAGTGTACGCTATCGTACAGTATTTCACATGGTGCAATACTGTGAGTGTATGTTTAAATTTATGTTTTTAACTATTTTTTACTGTATTATTACTCTTAGGCTAGGATATACTTTTTTATCAATAAAATAATGAAAATTTCAATATGTACTAGCTCACATAGGTGCGACCCTTTTCGTTTTAAGAAACGCTGATACCGGAATCGTATTTTACATGGTGCAATACTGTATTTATGTTTTCTACTATTTTTTACTGTTTTATTATTCTTAGGCTAAGAAATAAGATTTTTTATCAATAAAATAATGAAACTACTGGAAATTATAATATATGCTAGCTCACGTAGGTGCGACCCTTTGCGTTTTCCGAAACGCTGATACCGGTATCGTACTTTCAATGGTGCAGAGTTACATGTTCAAATTTATGTTTTTTTTTTACTATTTTTTACTGTTTTATTATTCTTAGGCTGGGAAATACATTTTTTATCAATAAAATAATGAAAATTTTTTTTCTTCAAAAAAATAATGAAAATACTTGGGTAAAACTGAAATATGTCGTCTTTGCCAGTTAAGGGGTTAATGATAAAAAAGGCAAAAGACTGAAGAAGGCTGATAATTCTAAAAAAATAATTTCTGATCAATCAAAGAGTCCTTTAAAAAATCCTAAATACCACTGAAGGGCATATGCCAACCTTGCAATTTTTAGTAATATATGTATATCTAAACTGTGAATCACTTTACATATTAACATCTGCTATTTGAATTATAAATTACATTAGAATTGGGTATATACTGTACTACATTAACGAGACTGAGTGAAACCTTTTGACAACTGGGAGCCACATTATATCTCTTCCAAGCAACCACAGGCTGCATAATAATTTCATTGGTATTTGTGTCCATAAAGTATTACCATATATTGATATTATTTTTATAATCCTGTCCTTTTCATTATTCTTGAATTGGAAGTTTAGACTGTAATCCCATTTTTTCCTTAAATCAAAACGACAATTACTAGTACAAATATATTCAGTGACCAGCTGTTTCAATAAGCTGGAAAATCCACTGAGGGCCACACAGAGTCACGTCACGGGCTGCATGTGGCCTGTGGGCCACAGGTTACCCATGCCTGTCTGCACATACATTTTGCTATGAAGTATTATGCAGAGCACTGATACAGTGCATCAAGGAAGAAATTGTAAAATTTACTTCTTTGTAAATCATATACAGTGTTGCCCCACTTATCGCGGTAGTTCGGTTCCGGGACCCGGCGCGAACCCGGAAATCCGTGGAGTAGAGATCCGCCTATATGTACATAGATATTTTAATGTATTTTTACGTTTACACTGTATAAACCCTCCCTGTACTGTTAAAAACAACACCCTTTACATTATAAATAACAGCAAGCAACGTAATTTTTTTATGAAAGTGATAGGAAAACTTACCATGAAGGAGGTGATGATGACTTGACATTAATAGGTTCCATATTTTACTATAATTTTTACGTTTACGTAAAATAGCGGCCGACATCCACAAACTTTTTTCCTTCTTTCAACATATCTAAGAGTTTCACTTTATCTACAATGGTTAACATTTTCCTTTGCTGCTTAGGCTCACTACAAGAAGCCTTAGAAGATGAAGGATGCTTGGGAGGCACTGCAAAGGTTAAAATATGCGAGTAAAAAAATCACAAGCAAAACATATTAATAATAATAAGCACAACATGAATGGCGCACACGAGTGAGGCGAGACAATGGAAAATGGTGGAAGCCTTTGTCCGAAACGCTGATAGCGGTATCGTATTTTACATGTTACAATACTGTTAGTATTTATGTTTTTTACTATTTTTTACTGTTATATTATTCTTAGGCTAAGAAATACGTTTTTTTTTTTATCAATAAAATCATGAAACTACTGGAAATATGAATATATATGCTAGCTCACGTAGCTTCGACCCCAATACATTGTACGCTATCGAACACAAGCAAAACGTGAGTTAGACTGAACAAGTCTTTGTCCAAAACGCTGATAGCGGTATCGTATTTTACATGTTGCAATACTGTTAGTATTTAAGTTTTTTACTATTTTTTACTGTTTTATTATTCTTAGGCTAATAAATACGTTTTTTTTAACAATAAAATCATGAAACTACTGGAAATATAAGTATATATGCTAGCTCACGTAGCTGCGACCCCAATACATTGTACGCTATCGAACACTATTTCGTATGATGCAATACTGAGTTATACTGTACGTACGTATATCATTCAGGTATTAGTACAATGTATATTAATTTAAAATCCATCTACTTATTTGATGATTGTACAAAATCTATTGTATTTATTCACTGTAATTCGGACCAAATATTCCTTTTGTAAAGATTATACTGTACTTTTCAAAAGAGGTGGTCAATAAACGTATCTATCTATCTACATTTATGTTTTTTACTATTTTTTACTGCTTTATTATTCATAGGCTGGGAAATAATTTTTTTTTATCAATTAGATAATGAAATATGTTTAAAAAAAAAAATGAAAATAATGAATTTTTTTTTTAATATTTTAATATTTTTGCATATACCCATGAAATAAAATAATAATTCATCCAAAATAAAAACGCGATAGAGTGAGAAAGCGAACCAGGAAGCGCGAATAACTGGGGTAACACTGTATACACTTGGAAGTCCCCAGATGGGATGCATAGAAATTTGATTGATCATATAACCATTAAGAAAGAATGAAAAAGACCACTGAGAATTGTCAGGAGTTATGGAGGTCCACACGTTGACAGTTATAACCAACTTGCATTTGCTGTACTAAAGTTAAAAATACATTCAGACAACAAAGAAGCTTATAAAGTATCAAGGTTTAATACGAAAAAACTTTTCAACGATGCACCTCGTGGCTTTCGACAATGAACGTCAAAATCATTTTGCAGTTTTTAAAGCAGTATCAGAGAAGCAAATAATCATTAAGGATTGGAATTACATCAGAATGTATATCAGTCTGCTGGCAAAAGATGTACAGTATTGTACTGGGAAATGGAGTAACTATATGAAAACCTTAAATACTAGATGAAACCTGGAAGAAAATCAGAGATGCGCAAAAGGTAATCGTGGAAAAATTTCAGAACAGATGATAATCTTAGACTGTGCTGAGTAGGAAGTCCAGATAATGAAGTTAAACGAAGTGCAAGAGGAGATGAGAAAATAGCAAGAAACACAAGCAGACAAGGCTGACAAAATAAAGTATTCAGGAACAGGCTTTAAGGTAGCCCACAGAATTATTCATGATATATCCATAGGTGAAAATAAAAATATGAGAATGTCTATTAAAAGGAAGGATAGATCAATAATAACATCAGAGGAAGACAAAATACATTGGCGAGCAGAGCATTTATGTGAGGTAATGAATAAAAGCTATGAAGGAATAATTTCACTGATATACCAGAAATGGTGAAAGACCAGTATGAATAAATTCACGAACTTTTAAGTGGAAGCAGTGATAAAGAAATTAAGGAGACGGAAATTACCAGGTTATGGCAGACTCACTGCAGAGATAATGATGCAAAGTCTTCCATAATAATGGATTATGAATCTATTTTATTTACCCAGATTCGTACTGGTTTTCAACTTTCACTTGGAATTTGGGCCTTTGGCTACCAGGTGCACTGTCCACACAGCTACCATGAGCCCCACTGGCCTCACAGCTACCATGGGCCCCACTGGCCTCACAGCTACCACACAGGCTGTGGTCTCAGTTACATCATGGTTGCCGCTCAGTGCTGATTTCTATGCAAATTGCAGTGCCATTTTTTTAATTTCACGATGTTTTTACAGTAAATATTAATCATGAAAATCTCCATGCAATTTCAAAGTGCTTTTTCTTGCATTACATTGTTTATATTAAAAAATATTATTCATGCATACTTATGCACAAGCGCCATTCTCATATTTGGCTATGATGTCTTTTTTCACCTCTATTGTGGTTGTAGCACCACTTTTCTTTACATTTTGTTCATTTCATTTATCGCCTTCGGTCCCTAGACAGCAGACTTAACAATACAGACACTCTTCTACTTACGAATAACCGAGTTATGAACAAAAACCTACTCATGTATCAATGTATGCATTACTGCACTGTACTGCATTATTAAATTATCATTACTGTATTAAATTTCATGAATACTGTATACTTTATGTTTTATGTAGTAGTTAAGTGTCTTTAGTCTAAGTACTGTACATTACAGCATATGTATGGACTGCATAGTACAGTTGTTTCGTACGTCTCTAAAAAATACATTGAAACAATGAAACAACGAAATATTGTACCTGAACAAGAAAAGGCACTGAAGTCAGGCAGAGATATGCACAAAAATGAATCTATTATAAAACATGATGAAACACTGCGAATTCGCGCAAAGATCTGCACGGATAATAATATTTTTATAAAACATAATGAATTAATAATTAATCAAGAAAAAGCAGAGCATAATATTACCCATGCAGATTGCTGTAAAAAAACAATACAAGGAATTACATTTAGAGAAGTTGCTAATCAGATCACAAACCTTAACAAAACTATATCTAAGAGAATTTGATGCACCTTAAAAACCATAAGTTATGCTAGTAATATACACAACAATAAATATGAGTCAACTAGAAAAAAAAAAAAAAATCTGTACAAATGGACATTACTATAAATGATTAGTAGTCTATATATATACAGTATCTATATATGTTCCGGTTTTACGTCACGGACTCCCTTTTCTACCAAGGGCTAAGACGGTTGCCTTTTTGCGAAGGACTTGTTCTGACAGATGATATATATATATATATATATATATATATATATATATATATATATAATATATATATATATATATATATATATATATATATATATCACAGAAAAGACACAAAATGCTACACTACATATGTTAAAATACAAATTATTAACATGTCGTATCTTATGATTGGGTAAGAGAGTCCAGTTACTGGATTTTGCTTTACGAATTACCATTAGCTATACAACATAAGACACCCGCAGTATAATACAGTATTATATATAAGACTAGATGAAATTCGGTTAGGTTACGTGATATAAATGACATACAGTACACATCCGTGGGAATCGCAATAGTGAACTCAGTAGAATGCTCAACTAGGGAAGTAATAAACCTGCATTTAGCCCTAAAATGTTTTGGCCCTAAAGTGGGGCATTAGGAAGGGCAGTCAGCTTTAATTCGACAACTTCAATCCATCTGCGTCTATCCCCAAATGGGGAATTGAGGCGACACATATATGTTAAAAAAGAAATATATGGTACACAATCCAAGTCACTTTGTATTAGTCTCCAGTAACAAGAACCCACTTCAGCAGATACATGAAATGATAAATAAGTTATGAATTATTAAAAAGAAAATATCAAGGAGAATGAAGATTAAATATCGTTCAATGTATTCAAGCTTTCGTTACCGAGTTACTTGTAAGCACCAACAAAAACCTAATCAACTGACGAAAACAAATGCCGTTTTATTCCATTTGGCAATCTGATTTTATCCCTTATAAGCGTAAACCATTTTGAATTTTCTCTTGTTAAGAATAAAATAAAGCAAATCAGCCTCATTATGTATTACTAGTAATTCCATCAGCCTCATTATGAATTACTAGTAATTCCATCTACTTATCAACATACTGTATTAACAAATTTTAACCACTGAAACAGAGGTCAAGATTGGTTTCATACACCCTTTCTAACTTAACACTCCGAACCTAACCAAACTCAAATTTCAAGTTATGGGAGGGTGCATAAAATGAATCTTAACCAACCATGAATTAAATGTAAGATTCTTGCCCTCCTATATGATGTGTAAAGTGCTTACAATAAAATAAAAACAAACTGCCTAAATACTATACCGTGATTGGCTACAGGAGACAGTTTTGTGTTGGCAGACTGGACTTCACATTTTACATGTGTCCTCTTTAGTTATACTGTTCCAAAAATCACTCACAAATGACCTTAGGGATAGAATCTATGGTAACTCTAGGCAAATAACTTTTTGTTTTAAAGATCCCGTCACTATACATTGTAAAATTTTACTATTCACAATCTCAACCATTAACAATCATCTGCTGCCAACCGTGGCTATTGTTTACATTCTCATGTTATGACATCTCCATTCCAAAATAAAACCAAAAACCACAGGAAAATGGATTGGCACCCCATATTTTTGCATATAGACATTTTAACATGAATATTTGAATATTTTATGAACAAATAATATAGAACGTAACAGAACAATATATGGCTGAATAAGGATTGCTTTTTAAACAGAAAATCCCTCTGGAAACTTTTGGCTGAGACTCAGGTGGAATATATTTTGGACTTTGGCTAAAATGGCCAATTTAACACAAATATTCGAATACATTAATAGCAAATACCATTTAACGTAATAAAATAATATAGGGTTGAATATGGATAATTTTTTAATACGAAATTGATCTAGATTTTTCTTTTATTGATCCAGGGGAAAAAATGCTTAAATTTTCAAGGACATACTGTATCCTTCAAGATTTGAACATTCATATAGGGTCAAATACCAGCCATAGGTAATGTTAAAGTCAGCCACGAAGGATAAACCCCCCTCGAGACTATTACAGTCGTAGGAACGACAAAGATTTCCTTTTGCGACAATTGTTTTCTCCAGAGATAAAATAAGCTGTCTAAGGCAACTAAAAAAAAAACAAAAAGACCTCCGTTAAGGATGAGCATGGCGGCCATCGTCATCTTGAGCATGAGTTGCATTTCATATCCTACATAAGGAGCATAGGGCTCTCTTCCGTAAGCACAATTAGGTAATTACATGTAAGGGGGGAACATGATGGCAAAGGACGAGGGTGGTGGTTTTAAGGGGGGTGGTTCATGTTGGCTGGGAAGGGGGGGTTGGGGACGTACCTGGTGTTACGTCGTCGCTCCGGCAGGCTCAACTCTCACTCCTACTGGAAGATAAAACGTCTACGTCAGCCCACGTCAGAGCTCCGTCACACAGCGTCAACACCGCCAGGGCTCCGTCCTCCCTTCCCGCTCCCACTATCATTCTCTCTCTCTCTCTCTCTCTTTCTCTTCCTTCACAGATTGTGGACGTACGAACGAACACACTCACAAACATCCCCCTAAAAAAGCCACTCAACACAACATTTAGTAGTGTTTTGTGAATTAATGGAAAAAATATTCGCAACATTTTTAATATTTAATAATAGATTTTCACTCAAGTGTTGGTTAATAATAATAATAATGATAATAATAATAATAGCAAGAATAGTCAATGGAGGGAAGGTTTACAACTTCTCATTCCCTATCCCTCTTAGTTGCCATCTATGACACGCGGAGTAAATAATTGAAAAAAAATTTCCCACTAACAAGGATATCCCTATTAGTCGCCTCTTACACTACGGTGAGAATACGCTGGTAGTATTATTTCTTAAGCATCATGTAGACTGATATGTGATTGGCTTTCATGTAAATATTTATTATTTTTCTCATTTGCTTTGTTTCAAGGGTTTACAGCCAGGTTCCTTTCCTAACAGCAGCCTTTTCCACTTAATCGGACTTAGGACAGGCACTTAACTGATATATATATATATATATATATATATATATATATATATATATATATATATATATATATATATATATATATATATATATATATATATATATATATATATATGCTATTCCTATCTAGATAAGGCTTCATTTACTTAATTATCTTCGAGGGGAATAATGTTATCTTCGTAACTCTTAGTTTAATTTTGAATCTCTGAAATATAAATTAGCTGTTATGATGAATATGATGAATATATTATTTTCTCCATAGATAAATATAATATTTTTGAGTTTCTCTGGGAAGTATCTAAAAACTTAAAGTCTTGCAAGTCAAATAAAAAAATTGTAGAACGTAAGATATATTACAAAGCACAAATAATATGTTTATATTAGCTCTAAATATACTAATTAATGCCACATTAATATAATACTTTAGCACATTCTACGAATTTCATCTTCTATTCTCTTATTTTACGAGGAAATTACTTTTACAACTAATGAGAAACAGTACTCACTTCTTGATTTTGAGTATTGTACGCGGTAGAAACACGTTTCACCCCACCCTCCGCAATGATGTATTCCTCCGCAACACTTGTCGAATTCTTACCCAATTCAATAAATTTCGTACATTTCCTTTAACTATCACTATACCTTACCTCATATGATGTAACAATTTTGATAGCTGAAATAATTTAGTTGTATTAAATGAGCTGAATATGTGTAATTAAGTAACATCTCTATATATTTGTATATAGTATAGAGATATACTATAAACTGCGCATATATGTTTGAGTTACGTTTACTCATGCAAAATATCAAAATTCATTTCCTTTCGCTATATTTGGTAATGACACAGTGATTAGTTATTGCTCTTGTGTGACGTATTCCTATTGGTCAAAATTATCATGTAAAATTCCCAGGAAAAGTATGACGTCAGCTTGATAAACTACGTATATTTATCGGTAATCAGTGTAATTACAGTCGTTTGTAATTCAAAATCCATGTCTAAGAATAGTTTTATTACTATTAGGTTAATCTATTATGATGTAATTTATATGTACAACGGAGCTAATACTGCATTAAGAACTACTTTCCTATGCGAAGACGTTCGTACTTGCCGTTTTAGGAAAACAAAATCTGTTGCCTCGCAACTTACTAACACACATTTTGCTATGATGATGACGATGATTATATATATATATATATATATATATATATATATATATATATATATATATATATATATATATATATATATATTATATATATATATATATATATATATATATATATATATATATATATATATATATATATATATATATATATATATATATATATATATGCACGCATATAACAGCAAACATATTCATATTTTATAATAATAATAATAATAATAATTCACCTGAAGCCATTTCTCCCAATAACTCCTCCTATATCCTCATTATCATCAATATTATTATTATTATTGGTAATGATAATAATGTGATGAGTCGAGAGACATGTTATTATCCCTTTACATCTGACAAGTCACAACACTTCATCTCTTTCGCTCTGCTCTATGATTTTTCTGTTCTTAGGCCCGGTAAAGGCAGATTAATTTATTTATTTGGCCCGTCCTGGTGTCACAATAATAATAATAATAATAAAAAGAAAATGAGAGATGTTGTGCGGCCTCTGCCTCCCAGACTCACTCTCCTCTGATCTCATACTATGCATTTCTTTTTCTTTCAATCTTTGGGTGGGGAGATAACTACACAGCCTCCGTGTTACCCTGCGTGTCGTGAATATGAACTAGATAGGGAGAAGTGAGTGATCTGTGAATCCCCCCTTTGTATCTGCCTTCCGCGATGAGTCGAAGCAACATAATAATAATAATAATAATAATAACTTTCAGTTAATTTTATGAAGAGAGTATACCATCCCTACTTTGCCAAAAGGATTATTATTCTAACTTTCCATCTTTGATACAAGAGGAGGATCGGTATTCAACTTTTTCCGTGTCTTGACTCTCTTGTCTTGACAAAATGGGTATTATGCTAACATTCCCCATGATAATGGGGGAGGGGTAGCATGCTAACATTTCTCTTGATAATGGGATGCATTATGCCATCTTCTTGCCTGACAATGAGGTTATTATTGCACTAAATCTCCCCCCCCCCCTCGATTGGGGCAAATATACCCCCTTAATATTTCACCGATTCCTTCATTAACTGTACAAGGTCTGTATGTTTATTAGTTCATCGTCTGTTCTCGCGTCAGTGAGTAGTATCCAACAGATTCAGGATCAAGTAAATATAACGACCCCCAGTACATTAAGTAACCCCGTAAATTGTTAGGTTAGGCTGGGTTAGCTTAGATTAGTCATTAAGCTGACCTAAATTTAATTAACCTAATTTAACCTTACAATTTACGGAGTTATACTGGGGGTCGTTATCTTTACTTGATCCCAGATTTCTCAAGTGTTTTAAAGTGTGAAAGTTATTTACGGGAAATTATAGTCTCACAACTACAGGACATATACTATACATGTCTAGCCTTAAGTCTAAGTTCTACCAACAAGTATTAACCTTTATCGTATGTTTACCTAATTGTGTTCACGGGAATGAGACTTTATGCTCGCAACTCCCCGTCTCCGTGTGTGTGTGTGTGTGTGTTTTTTTTTTTTTTTTTCTGACGCTCATATCTTTACTGAAAACTAGGAATGCATTTAGTATGTACCATTTTTTCGCTTAGCGAATTCCAAGTACATGTATCAACTATTCTTTTCTCACACCTTGCAATTCTTGGATATTCGTTACACGCCTCATATTATCCCTTCACATCTGACAAGTCATTACACTCTCCATATCTGTTTCTCTTTATTTTATGTATTCTTTGTGCCCAGACCTGATGAGGGCTGTTTTATTTTACTATTTTTTGGCCCGTTCTGGTGTCACAATCATAAAAAAAATATATATATATATTTCTCATGAAGTTTCAAACTATGATCTCTAGTTCTAAAGATGCCCATATCAAAAAATTGTCTCTATATATTGCACTTAACAAGACACAGAGTAAGATGGTACTCCACATTTTTCTTATGATTGTGACACCAGGAGGGGCCAAAAAATAAAAAATAAAATAAAAAAGCGTCCTCACTGAGCCTGGTCGCGAAAAAAAAACATTAAGAGAAATAGAGATGGGGAGTGCTGCGACTTGTCAATTGTGAATGGCTAATATGATACGTGTAACAAATATCCAAAAATACTCGGTGTTGATGTATGCAATTAAAAGGAATCATAACAGAAGGAAGACTTAACATAGAACTTTTCGTGGACAGTCCTATGTTAGTCCAAAAGACCCTTTAGTACCAATGTCCAAGCGGATATGGCAAGTTAATGATAATGATGATGACTGAGGAGATAAAAGATAAAGGAAACCTCTGTCAACTCCTAGAGAGGAGAATCAATTCACACTACTGAATGCCACGTTCACCCTTGCTTTAGCAGATATTAGATGGTTTCTACTTCTCAATACCTTCAGTGGTATAGTTAGTAGCACCTTATGAAAAGCGATGGATTGTCAGTTGTAGGTTCGAATCCTGGTCGGGGAGGTTTATATATATATATATATATATATATATATATATATATATATATATATATATATATATATATATATATATGAAAAATAAAATATTTGGATTAAAAACTTACTAGAAATGAACCCAGAACGCCCACATATAAGAATAAGTACATTTGGACCCATAAATATGAAAGTGGGCGTGGGGAGAGAGAGAGAGAGAGAGAGAGAGAGAGAGGAGAGAGAGAGAGAGAGAGAGAGAGAGAGAGAGAGAGAGAGAGAGAGAGAGAGAGAGAGAGAGAGAGAGAGAGAGAGAGAGAGCAAATATCTGGCACTTATACAAATGTTACAAACACATACATATGTACACAAACGTATATATAGGTTAGCTGTATAATTAATATAGTTGTAGGAAGAAAACCTGTGCAGTGTTACTGTAAGCTCTGTTGAGAAAATAATAATAATAATAATAATAATAATAATAATAATAATAATAATAATAATAATAATAATAGTAATAATAATAATAAATTATTATTATTATTATTATTATTATTATTATTATTATTGGGGTATTTGGTGGATTCCAAATTAAATTATAATTCAACCATGTATTAAAACATATTAAAAATATATTTTACATCTTTTCGTATTGATTTGTATTTTCTTTACAACAAAATCATATTTTGGCAATTTATTTTATTATATGTTATTACAGAAATGAAATTGGATTAAACATAAAAATAGAGTAAAACAACACTAGCTTTTTTACTTGGCTAATATTCTATTGTACTTATTGATTTCTTTCATTCTAGTCCCAAAAGGTACCACAAATATATCACAGAAATTAAGAAGTGTCTGTCGTTTCACTGTGTAAAAAGAGGCCTAAGTCTGAAACCACAGCCTGAACCAAGCAAGAACTAAAAATACTGTATATATATATATATATATATATATATATATATATATATATATATATATATATATATATATATATATATATATATATATATATATATATATATAAGGACAATATACCAAGCTTTCTCGATCAACGTGAGGTATAATATAGACAATAAAAACTGAATAGATTCGACCAGTCATTTGCGGTGTAAGGTCTAAGGCCATAAAGTCTGAATAGACTTGCGAATATCGCAGTGAAGTGTGCATTAATGGGTAAAATCTTCCTCCTCATTGCTGTGACAGCAGAGAAATGGGGTAGAGGCTTAAGCGGTTGCTCAGTGACTTATAAAAGTGAATTTAATTGATTCATTACTATAGAGTTATGTAATATTCATAATTTTTTTTCTCGTGCTCTTACACTGTCCTCCTCATTGCTGTGTCAGCAGGTAACTGGAGTTATAAGCACCTGGTTAGAGACTTGGAGTGAAATAATTGAGGCCTAGTCTTTGGCTACTTGTGAATATTATAGTATATACAGAACAAGCGATAAAAAGAAATTGCTGTTAATATGCATAGGTTTACTTTGGCAATTCTAATAATGTATTTTTTTTTCTGGCTTTATTCAGGCTCTCAAAACAACAAATATGCTGGAAGTGGTAAATAAGCGATATCTGAAAGCTTTTCATTGAAAAACAAAGTCAAAGAAATAAGAAAAAATTATAAGAAAATCACATGGCAATACAATACTGATTTATCTCGCAAGTTCATATTAAAAATGGCAATCACATTTTCAATATTACCTGCGTTAATTCTAATGGTTGTATACACCTCTGCAGACCCAAGTAAGTAATATATTTATTATCTTTATTTATTCAGATATATATATATATATATATATATATATATATATATATATATATATTCAATTTACTTTTAATACCCACATATGTAAGCTTTATGCCTACTGAGTTGACTGGGGTTAGGAGATAACAGACATTACTACCGTACCTTCCACAACCATAAAATTACTTTGTAAACTCTCCCTTTTATTTTCTACGGATTGAGTCGGGCGTGAACTCAGGTCCATTATTATGGCATAGTAAGTATTTACCCAATAAACCATTGAGACAACTACATTTGGGATGATGATGATGATGATGATGATGATGATGATAATTATTATTATTATTATTATTATTATTATTATTATTATCATCATCATCATCATCTCGGGGGCTGGAGATAAAATTCAACACTCCTACACAACAATAGACGTAAGGGCCTATTAAAGGGGATTGGATAGCAACTAGCAAGGGGGTTTGTAACCCCTCCTTATGATGATGTTTCTTCCTCTTCATAACTGAC
>JAXCGZ010000030.1:0-35000 GCA_037179515.1 Halocaridina rubra
TCATATAAATATATATATATATATATATATATATATATATATATATATATATATATATATATATATATATATATATATATATATATATATATATATATATATATATATATATATATATATATATATATATATATATATATATATATATATATATAAATATATGTATATATATATATATATATATATATATATATATATATATATATATATATATATATATATATATATATATATATATATATATATATATATATATATATATATATATATATATATATATATATATATATATATATATATATATATATATATATATATATATATATATATATATATATATATATATATATATATATATATATATATACATATATATATATATATATATATATATATATATATATATATATATATATATATATATATATATAAGGTAGAGTGAAAGATGTGCATGCATTTAGGGGTGTGGCTGCCGGGATGTCTGATCATTTTTTGGTTGAAGCAAAAGTGGTAGTAGCAAAAGAGTGGGGAAATAGTGTGGGGGGGATGTAGAAGGGAAATAGTTAAGATGGAAGAGTTGAAAAGCCAGAGAAGAGACAGGAATATCAGGACAGGGTGAGAGTGGTATATGGCAGGATGAAAGAAAGAGAAGTTGGGGAGTTAGGGGGGGAATGGGGGTTAATGAAAGAATGTTTTGTGGGACATGCAAGTGATGTGTGTGGAAAGAGGTTTGTTGGAGGTGGCGTGAGGAGGGGCAGCGAGTGGTGGAATGAAGGGGTGAAAATTAAGGTGGAAGAGAAAAAGATGGCTTTTGAGGAATTGCTTCAGTGTAAAAGTAGGGAGAAGTATGAAAGATATAGGAAGAAAAATGTGGAAACCAAGCGGAAGGTAGAGGAAGAGAAGAGGTTGGCAAATGTTAGGTGGGGACAGGATTTTAGTAGGTCATATGAGGAGAATAAAAAGAAGGTTCGGAAAGAAGTGAAGAGAGTAGGAAGGGTGGATCGAGGATGGACGAGACAGTGAAAGATGTGAATGGACAGATGTTAAGAGGGAACGATGCAAGGAAAAGATGGGCAGAATATTTTGAGTGCTTGCTGAATGTTGATGAAGATAGAGAGGCAGCTATAATGGCAGTGGGAGGGGGGTTCAAGGGCCAGTAATGGAAGATAAAAATGAGAGAGAGATTACAAGAGAGGAGGTGAAAAGGGCATTGTATGAAGCAAAAGCAGGTAAAGAGCCTGGAATGGATGGTGTGAGAGCGGAGATGTTGAAAGAAACGGATGTGACTGCATTGGAATGGTTAGTGAGAGTGTTTAATATATGCTTTATGTTGTCATTTGGTGCCAGTGGAATGGGTGATTGCCCGTATAGTGCCCTTATACAAAGGTAAGGGAGATGTTTTGTATTAATACAGTAATTTTAGGGGTATTAGCTTGTTGAGTGTGGTAGGAAAAGTGTATGGTAAGATACTGGTTAATAGGATTAGGGAAAAGACAGAATATGTGATTGCAGAAGTGCAGAGTGGTTTTAGGAGAGGTAGAGATTGTATAGATCAGATTTTTTATAGTTAGGCAGTTATGTGAGATATATTTAGCAAAGGATAAAGATGTGTATTTTGCATTTTTGGATCTGGAGAAAGCATATGATAGAGTTGATAGAGAGGCTATGTGGAATGTATTGAGATTACATGGAATTAATGGTAAATTGTTGCATGCAGTGAAGAGTTTGTATGAGGGTAGTAGAGCTTGTGTTAGGGTAGGGAATGAAGTGAATGAGTGGTTTCCAGTGAGTGTGGGACTGAGACAGGGATGTGTGATGTCACCATGGCTGTTCAATTTTTATATTGATGGAATTGTAAGAGAGGTGAATGAGCGAGTAAGTGGTCGAGGTTTGAGAATGGTAGATGGGGATGATAATGAGTGGGAGCTGAATCAGTTGCTGTTTGCAGATGATACTGTGGTGGTGGCAGATTCAGAGGAAAAGCTGTGTCAGTTAGCGTCAGAATTTGGAATGGTGTGTGAGAGAAGGAACTTGCGAGTGAATGTGGGAAAGAGTAAGGCTGTGAGGTGTACAAGAAATGAGGATGGTGCTGGATTGAATGTTATGTTGAATGAAGAGACACTTGAGGAAGTTAATCAGTTTAAGTATTTAGGCTCAGTTATAGCTGCAAATGGTGGAGTGTAAACAGATGTGTGTCACAGAGTGAATGAAGGATGTAAAGTGCTGGGTGCATTGAAAGGAGTGATGAAGAATAGAGGGTTGGAAGTGAATGTTAAGAAAGTTTTGTATGAGAAAGTGGTTGTGCCAACTGTGCCTGAGGAGTATGATTGGTGTATCTCGATTGGATAGGGTTAGGAATGAAGTGGTGAGAGCAAGAACGGGTGTGAGGAGAGAAATTGCAGCCAGAGTAGATATGAATGTTCTGAGATGGTTTGGCCATGTGAAAAGGATGGATGATGAAAGACTGCTGAAAAAGGTGATGAATGCGAGAGTTGATGGGAGAAATGCTAGAGGGAGGCCTAGGTTTGGATGGATGGATGGAGTAAGGAGAGCCCTGAATGATAGGAGGATGGATGTGAGGGAAGCAAGCGAGCGTGCTAGGAATAGGAATGAGTGGCGAGCGAACGTGACGCAGCTCTGATGGGCATCTGCTGTTACCACGGGGCTGCATCTTACAGAGGTAGCCCTGTGGTAGGGGCAGTAGGAGGAGTTGGCAGTTGTGAAGCGACACAGGCTGTGGAAGAGCCGGGAGGATGGGCTGTGGCACTCCAGCAGTGCCATCTGAACGGCCGCTAGCTCCCTCGTCATTGCCCATAGAGAAAATTAATCCCCTTATTGTTTTCCTTTCTTGATGTCGGCTACCCCCCAATTAAAGGGGGAAACAGCCAAGGTAGATATATATATATATATATATATATATATATATATATATATATATATATATATATATATATATATATATATATATATATATATATATATATATATATATATATATATATATATATATATATATATATATATATAAGTACAAACTGTTAGAATACAGCTCTAAATAGTAAGGAAGCCCATTAGTGAAACAATACTTATAAAACAATGCTATATTTCGGATCCTAAAGCCCTCCTGAAGCGCTGCCTCAACGAAGTTATCCCTCAACATAAACCCCCAGCCAGATTGTAGTCGTTATTGTGTATTTTGGTTGTATATGTATATCATTATGTCTGCTCTTGTATATGGGGATGTGTGTACAGATGTTGTTTTATGTATATATCTATATGTGCATATTTATTAATATTTTTCTTTTTTATTTGCAAAATTTTTGGGGGGTTATCTTCTTTCAGATCTTTTATCATTTTAAGGATTATTATTTTCCTTTGTTAATGATTTTATGATCTTGGCGGCTTATTTGTTGAGGATAATTCGTTTGGATTAGGCCTGTCCTGTTATCATAAAATATTTTAATCCCTCAGGTCTCATGAGTCCTTTTGTTTATGTTTCCTCCAACTTTGTTATTTTTTCTCAGTTGTGCTTGAGAAGGGATCCAGTTAGGATCCGAAATATATCATTGTTTTATAAGTTTTGTTTCACTGATGGGCTTCCTTACTATATATATATATATATATATATATATATATATATATATATATATATATATATATATATATATATATATATATATATATATGTATATATATATATATATGTATATATATATATATATATATATATATATATATATATATATATATATATATATATATATATATATATATATATCATATATATATATATATATATATATATATATATATATATATATATATATATATATATATATATATATATATATATATATATATATATATATATATATATATATATATATATATATATATATATATATATATATATATATATATATATATATATATATATATATATATATATATATATATATATATATATATATATATATATATATATATATATATATATATATATATATATATATATATATATATATATATATATATATATATATATATATATATATATATATATATATATATATATATATATATATATATATGCGGACAGTTATCACACAATAGCGAGCCAGTCTTTCTCCTAAAAATGCTTTTCATTTTCTGTATTAGATAGATAACAGCATGTAACACTTTTATAGAGAACAATATATGGAGAACAAAATATGCATTACATTTGTGCTATCATAATGACAATTACAATTCATCCAGTCTAACATGCGGAGGTAACCTCAGAGTAATCCCGTTTAACTGGCAACTCATGGGGGGGGGGGAGAGAGAGAGAGAGAGAGAGAGAGAGAGAGAGAGAGAGAGAGAGAGAGAGAGAGAGAGAGAGAGAGAGAGCTCTACTTCCGTCTATAGACTCTCTACACCCAATGCCATCCACTCGGGTAGAAGGGCTAGTTGGTCGAGGTGTTCTCTATTATCAGTTTTATGCCGTATTTTTTATAAATGGAAGTATTAAAATTGAACAAAAGTACAATGACGGATATCTACTGCTGACATGAGTACTATGAATATCTATCATCTGCCAATAAGTCATGTTCGTACTTCAAGTTTTATATAACAAGACTTTCAAGGTCACTGAGGGCCAATGACTGCCAAGATACTGAGTATATCGGATAGAAAATTGATAAGTGATATCGCACATGAAAAGGGCTGTGTACTATCATTGACAAGGTTGCTTAGATTTGTATTTCTGAGAAACAGAGTAACTGCGAATCACAGAGGTACCTCCGTTGCAGCAGATTTGTGTATCATATCATATATAAGGTAAGGGAACAACGTTTGATCCTTCCAGCCTTTTTGGCGTAAACATTGCTCTACTGTGTCGGTATTACTTTTATCTATTTTTTTTTTTTATTTTACCTGTGAGATGCGTAACCACACGATGAATAACATGACAAAATCGGCATGAGAGCCATTTATAAACATCATACCTCCTGGTTTATATAGGAAGCATGTAACGGATGCTTTGCCATTATGTAAACATTGCGTCTCAGTTTTGTATTGCATACTTACATAATCATCTCTCTCTCTCTCTCTCTCTCTCTCTCTCTCTCTCTCTCTCTCTCTCTCTCTCTCTCTCTCTCTCTCTCTCTCTCTCTCTCTCTCTCTCTCTCTCTCTCTATATATATATATATATATATATATATATATATATATATATATATATATATATATATATATATATATATATATATATATATATATATATATATATATATATATCCACCATTGCTTTATATTCACCAGAATGATTTTATTACATTATTGATTTTATATACATTATTGCAAAGTCTTCAGGGTTTTACTATGGTGAGACCTCAAGCAGCCCTACCTTTGTCCAGATAGATAGATAGATAGATAGGATACGATACGATATATCTCTGAGTCAAGTTTCAGGTACAGAATACTTAACGAAGCCAATATCTCTATTGATACGAAAGCAATGACATTGAGTTACAATGATCGAGTCCTTGAACTTATCATGAGACGTACCTTGGGTTCAAAACTTTAGTATCGCCCTCATTATCTCTCTCTCTCTTTATCAGTCAATATCTTTGTGCGATGGTAAGGATCACGTACTTGGGCAAGACAGCTGAAGTTAACTTGACTTTTTATCCCTCGAGAACTCCTTCCATAGTACTGATATTGTAATCTCACGTCTTTAACAGCTGCGATCCACAGCCCTCCCTATGACATTAATTTAGCTTTTTTTCACTATCAATATCTAGTGCTAGTGATAATTTTATTTATTTATTTATTTATTCATTTATTTATTCACTTATATAGCATGCTACTAATGAAAGATGCTCAATATAATGTGATTTTGTTTTGTTTTTGTTTTTTTTCCGCTTATATTGTACTTAGGTTCAGTTGTGTGGATTTCATGTTATCTTTCTGCGTTTCAGCCATTCCACTTTATTCCAATAACTTGCCTTGTATGTATCGTTAAGCTGTTCTTGCTTGTGGTCAAGAACAAAGAATAACAGATTTTCCTTTCATTGCTTAGTTTGCGTGTGATTACCTAATTGTGTTTACGGGAAAGAACCCAAAGCTCGTATCTTCCCGTCTCCTGATCGGTTCCATTTTGTACTTAGTGATACTTATCATACCTGTCCTTAAAACTATGGTTTGAGATAGCATTAACTACCTTCTTGCGTAGCGAATTCCAATTATCAACTACTCTTACATCGAAAGAGTATTTCCTTACATCCTGCAAAGAAGTTTTCTTACGAAGCTTCAAACTATGACCTCTAGTTCTAGAGCCAGCCATATCGAAATATCGATCCCTAGCCACTCTATCATAACCATGAAGGAATTTAAAGACTGTCACCATATTCCCCCCTCAATCTTCTAGCTTTGAGTGATAGCAAGTCTAATTCCCTCAGCCTCTCATCATAACTGAGATTGCGTATTTCTGGCACCAGTTTCGTGGCATGTCTTTGAACTTTTTCAAGCTTAGCTATGTGCTTTTTCAAGTGCGGATTCCAAAAGGGGGCTGCATATTCAAGTTTTGGCCTCACTTAGGTTACATAATTATTTCTGAACATTTCCTTGTCCATGTGCCTGAAGGCTACCCTTACATTTGATAAGAAGGCATATGCTGCCCTCACTATGCCATATATATCTATTTCTGGAAACAAATCTGCTAGTATGTTTAATCTTAGATCTCTCTCATTTTCTGTATCTTGAAGTTGTACTCCAGCCACCGAGTAGTCAAGCTTTGGCCTTCTTGCACTTGTACCCATTCTCATTACCTTACATTTTGAAGTATTGAATTTCATTAGCCACTTTTCTGACCACTCATGAAGACTATTTAGATCTTCCTGAAGTTCTCTACCATTGTTCTCCCTTCCTACTTTCTTCACAATCTCTGCATCATCTGCAAACATATTCATAAATGAGCTTACAGATTCTGGTAGGTCATTTACATATACAAGGAACAAAAGTGGCCCTAAAACTGAACCCTGTGAAACTCCACTACTAACTCTTCTCCATTCAGACACTGAGTGTCCTACTCTAACCCTCTGTTCCCTTCCTTCTAAGTAAGTTTTTATTCATTCCAAGACATTTCCACCTATTCTAGCCATTGCTTGCAGCTTCCTAATAAGTCTCCCATTTGGAACAGTGTCAAACACTTTCTGGAAGTCTAGGAATATGCAATCTGCCTAGCCCTCTCTTTCCTGTAAGATTCGGCTTACCTCATCATAAAATTCTAATAAGTTTGTTACTGTTGATCTACCTTCTCTGAAGCCATGTTGCCTCACTGACAAAAAGATGAAGGATTCCAAGCAAAGAGAGATATGTTTCCTTAGTAGTTTCTCCATAACTTTACAAACTATGCTGGTCAAGAAAACTGGTCTATAGTTTAGAGCCATATCCCCCCTTCCCTTTTTGAAGATAGGTATCATGTTTGCTTGTTTCTAGCATCTTGGAATCTCCCCTGACTCCAGTGACTTTTTGAATATGATACTTAGTGCCAATGCTACTGAGTTTGTGCAGTTTTTAAGTACATGAGGGGATACATCATCAGGACCTGTATCTTTATGAACATCTAACTCCATCAGCGCTTTGCATGCCTCTGTGGCTGTAAGGTTGATGTTCTCTAATACCGGCCCTTGAGCTTCTATCTCTGCAATCTGAGGGGGTGGGGTATTTTCTACTGTAAATACTGACTGAAACTCCTTGTTCAATTCTTTGCAGATCTCTTCATCCGTCTCAGTGATGCTTCCATCAGCTCTCTTAAGCCTTAAAACCTGTGTATAAGTATGTGTGTGTTTGTATGTAATTACCTAATTGTAATTACCTAATTGTGTTTACGGGAAAGAGCACAAAGCTCGTATCTTCCCGTCTCCTGATCGCTTCCATTTTATACTTAGTGATACTTATCATACCTGTCCTTAAAACTATGGATTGAGATAGCATTAACTACCTCCTCGCTTAGCCAATTCCAATTATCAACTACTCTTACACTGCAAAAGTATTTCCTTACATCCTGCAAAGAAGTTTTCTTACGAAGCTTCAAACTATGACCTCTAGTTCTAGAGCCAGCCATATCAAAATATCGATCCCTATCCACTCTATCATAACCATGAAGGAATTTAAAGACCGTCACCATATCCCCCCTCACTCTTCTAGCTTCGAGTTATGGTAAGTCTAATTCCCTAAGCCTCTCATCATAACCGAGATTGCGTATTTCTGGCACCAGTTTCGTGGCATGTCTTTGAACTTTTTCAAGCTTAGCTATGTGCTTTTTCAAGTGCGGATTCCAAAAGGGGGCTGCATATTCGAGTTTTGGCCTCACATAGGTTACATAAATATTTCTGAACATTTCCTTGTCCATGTGCCTGGAGGCTACCCTTACATTTGATAAGAATGCATATGCTGCCCTCACTCTGCCATTTATATGTATTTCTGGAGACAAATCTGCCAATATGTTTACTCCTAGATCTCTCTCATTTTCTGTCTCTTGAAGTTGTACTCCAGCCACCGAGTAGTCAAGCTTGGGCCTTCTTGCACTTGTACCCATTCTCATTACCTTACATTTTGAAGTATTGAATTTCATTAGCCACTTTTCTGACCACTCATGAAGACTATTTAGATCTTCCTGAAGTTCTCTACCATTGTTCTCCCTTCCTACTTTCTTCACAATCTCTGCATCATCTGCAAACATATTCATAAATGAGCTTACAGATTCTGGTAGGTCATTTACATATACAAGGAACAAAAGTGGCCCTAAAACTGAACCCTGTGGAACTCCACTACAAACTCTTCTCCATTCAGACACTGAGTGTCCTACTCTAACCCTCTGTTCCCTTCCTTCTAAGTAAGTTTTTATTCATTCCAAGACATTTCCACCTATTCTAGCCATTGCTTGCAGCTTCCTAATAAGTCTCCCATGTGGAACAGTGTCAAACACTTTCTGGAAGTCTAGGAATATGCAATCTGCCTAGCCCTCTCTTTCCTGTAAGATTCGGCTTACCTCATCATAAAATTCTAATAAGTTTGTTACTGTTGATCTACCTTCTCTGAAGCCATGTTGCCTCACTGACAAAAAGTTGAAGGATTCCAAGCAAAGAGAGATATGTTTCCTTAGTAGTTTCTCCATAACTTTGCAAACTATGCTGGTCAAGAAAACTGGTCTATAGTTTAGAGCCATATCCCCCCTTCCCTTTTTGAAGATAGGTATCATGTTTGCTTGTTTCTAGCATCTTGGAATCTCCCCTGACTCCAGTGACCTTTTGAATATGATACTTAGTGCCAATGCTACTGAGTTTGTGCAGTTTTTAAGTACATGAGGGGATACATCATCAGGACCTGTATCTTTATGAACATCTAACTCCATCAGCGCTTTGCATACCTCTGTGGCTGTAAGGTTGATGTTCTCTAATACCGGCCCTTGAGCTTCTAACTCTGCAATCTGAGGGGGTGGGGTATTTTCTACTGTAAATACTGACTGAAACTCCTTGTTCAATTCTTTGCAGATCTCTTCATCCGTCTCAGTGATGCTTCCATCAGCTCTCTTAAGCCTTAAAACCTGTGTATAAGTATGTGTGTGTTTGTATGTAATTACCTAATTGTAATTACCTAATTGTGTTTACGGGAAAGAGCACAAAGCTCGTATCTTCCCGTCTCCTGATCGCTTCCATTTTATACTTAGTGATACTTATCATACCTGTCCTTAAAACTATGGATTGAGATAGCATTAACTACCTCCTCGCTTAGCGAATTCCAATTATCAACTACTCTTACACTGCAAAAGTATTTCCTTACATCCTGCAAAGAAGTTTTCTTACGAAGCTTCAAACTATGACCTCTAGTTCTAGAGCCAGCCATATCAAAATATCGATCCCTATCCACTCTATCATAACCATGAAGGAATTTAAAGACCGTCACCATATCCCCCCTCACTCTTCTAGCTTCGAGTTATGGTAAGTCTAATTCCCTAAGCCTCTCATCATAACCGAGATTGCGTATTTCTGGCACCAGTTTCGTGGCATGTCTTTGAACTTTTTCAAGCTTAGCTATGTGCTTTTTCAAGTGCGGATTCCAAAAGGGGGCTGCATATTCGAGTTTTGGCCTCACATAGGTTACATAAATATTTCTGAACATTTCCTTGTCCATGTGCCTGGAGGCTACCCTTACATTTGATAAGAATGCATATGCTGCCCTCACTATGCCATTTATATGTATTTCTGGAGACAAATCTGCCAATATGTTTACTCCTAGATCTCTCTCATTTTCTGTCTCTTGAAGTTGTACTCCAGCCACCGAGTAGTCAAGCTTGGGCCTTCTTGCACTTGTACCCATTCTCATTACCTTACATTTTGAAGTATTGAATTTCATTAGCCACTTTTCTGACCACTCATGAAGACTATTTAGATCTTCCTGAAGTTCTCTACCATTGTTCTCCCTTCCTACTTTCTTCACAATCTCTGCATCATCTGCAAACATATTCATAAATGAGCTTACAGATTCTGGTAGGTCATTTACATATACAAGGAACAAAAGTGGCCCTAAAACTGAACCCTGTGGAACTCCACTACAAACTCTTCTCCATTCAGACACTGAGTGTCCTACTCTAACCCTCTGTTCCCTTCCTTCTAAGTAAGTTTTTATTCATTCCAAGACATTTCCACCTATTCTAGCCATTGCTTGCAGCTTCCTAATAAGTCTCCCATGTGGAACAGTGTCAAACACTTTCTGGAAGTCTAGGAATATGCAATCTGCCTAGCCCTCTCTTTCCTGTAAGATTCGGCTTACCTCATCATAAAATTCTAATAAGTTTGTTACTGTTGATCTACCTTCTCTGAAGCCATGTTGCCTCACTGACAAAAAGTTGAAGGATTCCAAGCAAAGAGAGATATGTTTCCTTAGTAGTTTCTCCATAACTTTGCAAACTATGCTGGTCAAGAAAACTGGTCTATAGTTTAGAGCCATATCCCCCCTTCCCTTTTTGAAGATAGGTATCATGTTTGCTTGTTTCTAGCATCTTGGAATCTCCCCTGACTCCAGTGACTTTTTGAATATGATACTTAGTGCCAATGCTACTGAGTTTGTGCAGTTTTTAAGTACATGAGGGGATACATCATCAGGACCTGTATCTTTATGAACATCTAACTCCATCAGCGCTTTGCATACCTCTGTGGCTGTAAGGTTGATGTTCTCTAATACCGGCCCTTGAGCTTCTAACTCTGCAATCTGAGGGGGTGGGGTATTTTCTACTGTAAATACTGACTGAAACTCCTTGTTCAATTCTTTGCAGATCTCTTCATCCGTCTCAGTGATGCTTCCATCAGCTCTCTTAAGCCTTAAAACCTGTGTATAAGTATGTGTGTGTTTGTATGTAATTACCTAATTGTAATTACCTAATTGTGTTTACGGGAAAGAGCACAAAGCTCGTATCTTCCCGTCTCCTGATCGCTTCCATTTTATACTTAGTGATACTTATCATACCTGTCCTTAAAACTATGGATTGAGATAGCATTAACTACCTCCTCGCTTAGCGAATTCCAATTATCAACTACTCTTACACTGCAAAAGTATTTCCTTACATCCTGCAAAGAAGTTTTCTTACGAAGCTTCAAACTATGACCTCTAGTTCTAGAGCCAGCCATATCAAAATATCGATCCCTATCCACTCTATCATAACCATGAAGGAATTTAAAGACCGTCACCATATCCCCCCTCACTCTTCTAGCTTCGAGTTATGGTAAGTCTAATTCCCTAAGCCTCTCATCATAACCGAGATTGCGTATTTCTGGCACCAGTTTCGTGGCATGTCTTTGAACTTTTTCAAGCTTAGCTATGTGCTTTTTCAAGTGCGGATTCCAAAAGGGGGCTGCATATTCGAGTTTTGGCCTCACATAGGTTACATAAATATTTCTGAACATTTCCTTGTCCATGTGCCTGGAGGCTACCCTTACATTTGATAAGAATGCATATGCTGCCCTCACTATGCCATTTATATGTATTTCTGGAGACAAATCTGCCAATATGTTTACTCCTAGATCTCTCTCATTTTCTGTCTCTTGAAGTTGTACTCCAGCCACCGAGTAGTCAAGCTTGGGCCTTCTTGCACTTGTACCCATTCTCATTACCTTACATTTTGAAGTATTGAATTTCATTAGCCACTTTTCTGACCACTCATGAAGACTATTTAGATCTTCCTGAAGTTCTCTACCATTGTTCTCCCTTCCTACTTTCTTCACAATCTCTGCATCATCTGCAAACATATTCATAAATGAGCTTACAGATTCTGGTTGGTCATTTACATATACAAGGAACAAAAGTGGCCCTAAAACTGAACCCTGTGGAACTCCACTACAAACTCTTCTCCATTCAGACACTGAGTGTCCTACTCTAACCCTCTGTTCCCTTCCTTCTAAGTAAGTTTTTATTCATTCCAAGACATTTCCACCTATTCTAGCCATTGCTTGCAGCTTCCTAATAAGTCTCCCATGTGGAACAGTGTCAAACACTTTCTGGAAGTCTAGGAATATGCAATCTGCCTAGCCCTCTCTTTCCAGTAAGATTCGGCTTACCTCATCATAAAATTCTAATAAGTTTGTTACTGTTGATCTACCTTCTCTGAAGCCATGTTGCCTCACTGACAAAAAGTTGAAGGATTCCAAGCAAAGAGAGATATGTTTCCTTAGTAGTTTCTCCATAACTTTGCAAACTATGCTGGTCAAGAAAACTGGTCTATAGTTTAGAGCCATATCCCCCCTTCCCTTTTTGAAGATAGGTATCATGTTTGCTTGTTTCTAGCATCTTGGAATCTCCCCTGACTCCAGTGACTTTTTGAATATGATACTTAGTGCCAATGCTACTGAGTTTGTGCAGTTTTTAAGTACATGAGGGGATACATCATCAGGACCTGTATCTTTATGAACATCTAACTCCATCAGCGCTTTGCATACCTCTGTGGCTGTAAGGTTGATGTTCTCTAATACCGGCCCTTGAGCTTCTAACTCTGCAATCTGAGGGGGTGGGGTATTTTCTACTGTAAATACTGACTGAAACTCCTTGTTCAATTCTTTGCAGATCTCTTCATCCGTCTCAGTGATGCTTCCATCAGCTCTCTTAAGCCTTAAAACCTGTGTATAAGTATGTGTGTGTTTGTATGTAATTACCTAATTGTAATTACCTAATTGTGTTTACGGGAAATAGCACAAAGCTCGTATCTTCCCGTCTCCTGATCGCTTCCATTTTATACTTAGTGATACTTATCATACCTGTCCTTAAAACTATGGATTGAGATAGCATTAACTACCTCCTCGCTTAGCGAATTCCAATTATCAACTACTCTTACACTGCAAAAGTATTTCCTTACATCCTGCAAAGAAGTTTTCTTACGAAGCTTCAAACTATGACCTCTAGTTCTAGAGCCAGCCATATCAAAATATCGATCCCTATCCACTCTATCATAACCATGAAGGAATTTAAAGACCGTCACCATATCCCCCCTCACTCTTTTAGCTTCGAGTTATGGTAAGTCTAATTCCCTAAGCCTCTCATCATAACCGAGATTGCGTATTTCTGGCACCAGTTTCGTGGCATGTCTTTGAACTTTTTCAAGCTTAGCTATGTGCTTTTTCAAGTGCGGATTCCAAAAGGGGGCTGCATATTCGAGTTTTGGCCTCACATAGGTTACATAAATATTTCTGAACATTTCCTTGTCCATGTGCCTGGAGGCTACCCTTACATTTGATAAGAATGCATATGCTGCCCTCACTATGCCATTTATATGTATTTCTGGAGACAAATCTGCCAATATGTTTACTCCTAGATCTCTCTCATTTTCTGTCTCTTGAAGTTGTACTCCAGCCACCGAGTAGTCAAGCTTGGGCCTTCTTGCACTTGTACCCATTCTCATTACCTTACATTTTGAAGTATTGAATTTCATTAGCCACTTTTCTGACCACTCATGCAGATTATTTAGATCCTCCTGTATGTGTGTGTGTGTGTGTGTGTGTGTGTGTGTGTGTGTGTGTGTGTGTGTGTGTGTGTGTGTGTGTGTCTAGATTTCAACTGTATTATTATTTAGGTAAGTTTTATTATGAGAAACCAATTTTACTGCTCTGCAATGCTTCTCTCCTTCTCCTTCGTTATTCGTGAGTTAATCATCCTGTTCAACTTGTCATTGAAATTTACACTTATTCAGAGATATATCAAATATTTCACACACACACACACACAAACATATATATATATATATATATATATATATATATATATATATATATATATATATATATATATATATATATATATATATTCTAGTGTTAATTCTCAAATGGTAAGCAGAGAGGTTTCCAATATACATTTTATACCTTCGATGGTACAGTTGGTAGCGTCTCGAACACTTTGATAGAGTGTAAGGTGTGCTTTAGACTCGGATCCTGATGAGTGATAGAAATATGTTATATGTTTTCACATGTAATATGCTTACCTTACAGACTCATAATCACATATACATATAATTTTATTAGTGTAATTATATATTTATTGCGTTATTTCTTAACTCACATACTGATTTATCTATTTTTTCTCTTTCTGTATTAACTAAACAAATTTTTATGATGATGATGTATTCACGTTTTGTTTATTGTACAGAAAATAAGAGCTTCACCATGGTCAATACTTCAGAAAGGTTTTGTGTGGAAGATCTTAAAAAGGAAAGATCACGATGTACTTTTGACCAGGAGGAACTCACCAATCTGATGGATGGCGGACCCCATATGACGGAATTTCGTCGAAAAATATGTAATGAATAGAATAATTTTTTTGCTGGTTGTTAGTAATATAGTTATGATGACAATTTTAGTTCAGTTCTAGCAAGTAAAAGTGGGGCTGCTGCTGCAGCTGATATTTATATAATTAAACACAGAATTGAGTAATAATGATTAATATCCTGCTGTTCCATAATATGTTATAGAGCCTGTTGGTTCGTATGAAAATGCTATTGTCATTATCACATTTAAGAGATACATGTTCAGTTTTCAACTAGTCATTTCCCGCTGTTAACAGATTGTTATATGCCTCTGATTTTTATTTTATGCTCTTTATTTATTTATTTTTTTCATACTTCTAGCCGAAAAATTCTTAAACGATCCTACCTATGTGGACGAAATACCTCCAGATTATTTAAGCCACGAAGACCGTTACAGCAATGAACTTCGCAAATCATGCCATACATTCAAGGTATTGAAGGCGGATAACTATACGATTAGGTCAGTTTTCGTGTTGTTGTTTGATTACTTTACTGTGCGCTATAGATTAATAGCATTCAAGCACAAATTTTGATGACTTGTCTTTCAATCCTGCAACCTGTCCGATACCACTTTGTGTTTGCAAACCTCCATCTCATGTTGACGGTATTTGTATTAGTGGATATGGAAGGAGGACTGGTGTTGCATGTTAACACTGGCTGCTCTCTGATTGCTAAGAGTGCAGAAGGGACGGTGTGGAACCAGCATTATGAGTAGGCTATCCACATACAGCTTTGGCTAAGTGATATTGTTGCATATGAGGGAATCCATAAAAGCTTGATGACTAATGAATTCAAATGAACCATAGCCGGTAACGACATGTTATTTGTACTACCTGATATCAGGTAGGTTTGAATAATTTTGGAGCATGAAGGGAGGACTTTGATTGTATAACAACTCTGCTGAGTTCCCTCTGCCAGAGGAAACTCACTGCATCCAGGACACTATATAGTTCACACAGTTTGTGAGCTGGAGTGGTCCAGTAGTCTGTGTCCATCCCAACACCCTCTGTGGTTCCGTGTCAACTGAGATTGCACTTCCAGCTGTAAACCATCCGGCTGCATAGTTCCATCCATGTAAAAGTGGTTTAGCATGGGAACTTTGGAGGAAATAGTTGCTATTGTTTTCATAGCTAGTATATCTTCCCTGGAGGGAGGGTTCGCTTTGGAGGTGGGAGCTAAGAAGTGTGCTTGGGTTGAAAGCATTAAGTGGGGGGAGGTGTAGAGGAATTCCTTGCTTCAGAAACAGTGATATCAAGTTGTTGAAGCATTCAGGAAACTGTTTTGATGAGAGTGATATCATCAGGCTGTGTTTGAGGCATGTATGGACGGTGTTGAAGGGAGTTCCCTATGATATGTGAGTGATGGGAGGAAAGATGAGGAATATGGAGGCACTTGAGAGTAAAATATGAGATATTTGAATAGATCCTTTCAATAAGCAGGGAAAGATTCAGTTCATTCTGTATATTAAATATCCTGCTGGAGATAGGACAGCCAAGATGAGGTTCTTAACTTCATTCCAACGCTTATTAAGAGACTCAAAGAAAGTTTTTGATAATTGAATTAATGAAGGGGAGAGGTAATCGACTACTGATAGAATAAAAGTAATGCAGATAACCCCTGCTATAGAATATATGTAATGCATAAATTAATAACTCTGAACTGTTAACATACAGTCTAAAATGGTAGGAAAACCCCATTAAAGAAAACAACGAATATATATATATATATATATATATATATATATATATATATATATATATATATATATATATATATATATATATATATATATATATATATATATATATATATATATATATATATATAAAGTACTTATTATTTTTCGTGACCTTAACTGACCACCTTCTCAAAGTATTTTGAGAAGATGGCCAATTAAGGTCACGAAATTAATAAGTACTTTATATATATATATATATATATATATATATATATATATATATATATATATATATATATATATATATATATATATATATATATATATATATATATATATATATATATATATTTAATGTAATTATTAAATTCTTGATCTTGACTGGCCACCTTCTCAAAGTACTTTGAGAAGGTCGCCAGTCAAGGTCACGAAATTAATAAATACATTATATATATATATATATATATATATATATATATATATATATATATATATATATATATATATATATATATATATATATATATATATATATATATATATATATATATATATATATATATATATATATATATATATATATATATATATATATATATATATATATATATATATATATATATATATATATATATATATATATATATATAATATATATATATATATATATATATATATATATATATATATATATATATATATATATATACGTTGTTTGCTGTAATGGGCTTTTCCTACTATATGTCATGCAGATAACCCCATCCAAAGGGATTAAGATTTCAGCTGCACTGTTGAGAAGCCACTTCAAAGGGGTTTTGTGCTGCTGCAACACATCCAAGTACACAGTCACCCATGATAAAATCTAGAATAGTCCTTGGGCTATGAGGGGAGAAAATTCAGCTGTTTTTGGGAGGAAATGAAAAGCCACAAGAGGAAGCTGACACATAAAGCGTGCTGAATAAATGCTGTAGGAGTTTTGGAGTATGAGCATGGATACAGATGTCGTTAGCATTGCAGATAATTGTAAATCCAGAATGTATGAAGAGTGAGGGAGTAAATGGTGTATGAGGACACTGAATAGAGAGGGCTAAGGACACCACCATGTTGGGTACCAGGTATAAATTCATTCGACAATTTGGGCTTAAGCCGGAATGTAAGACATGTGAGGAAAAAGCATTCCAAAATCTTACCAGAGCAGGATATGTGAGAGATAGGCCTAAATTTGTCCATGCCGTATTTTAGAATGGATATAATTTTACTAGAGGTCCAGGATTGCGGCATATATGCTTGAAATAAGCTGTTATTGTATAGCCAGAGAAAGAGGTTGCTGGGTTACTTACTGGAGTAGGTGAAGGACCAAGTAGGTGATCCCATCATCACCTGGAGCAATTGCCATACACCTGGCTAAGGCATGCTGGAGCTCACTATCAGTTATGTGCACAGCATCCTTTTCATCTAGCTTCAGCAATGCATCCACTAGATGGAGTATGTGGAGGTTCTTTTTGGGAGGAGAGTGCCTCTTGAATATGTGGGAATATGCTTAAATATACTTGAATTTACTTGAGTATGCTTGTAATTGTTCTGACCGAGCAAGCATCAGTAAGATTTTGATCATACTGAAATGGAGCATGGTGGAGGGCACTGGGTTTTCTCTTTCTCACAACCTTGTTAATCAGATATTTCATGAAGCCAACACTTGTCTGATTATTTATTCTGTTTGTAAGTGATAGCAAGATTTTTTCTTGAACACACTCATGAAAGGCCGCTAGATCCTCTCTTGATGACTGGCACTGGCAAAGACTCTCGGTGATAGGCTGTCTTTAAAAGGAGAGGACATCCTCCACCACCTTCTATTCTGTTTGGGTGATGGTCAAGTGTTCATGTACTGGATTCAGTGAGATGATTCGTATGTGCTCTGCTAGCATGATTAGGTCAGTAGAACTGACTTGAGACAAGCTAATTTATGATTTTTGTGCATGAGTCAGTGGTTATACAGTATATTCAAACTCTACTTGCTGGCGAATTTATTTTTATATGTCTTAGACTACCTCTTTATTAATTAATATAACTTGTTTTTCTGTTTGGGTTGAGATATATATGCTATATATTTTCATTTCAGAAACTTTCAACAATTTGGACCAGGAGGACTTATGAAGGATGGCAATCCTCTGGCTCTTCACATGAGCATGTTTGTCGATGCTCTTAATGGTCAATGCAATGCTGAACAGAAAGAGAAATGGCTCAGTCGAGCTGAGAGAGGCGAAATTATTGGTACTTATGCTCAGGTAAGTTGCTACTACTTTCATAATGAATAAGTATATAAATATAAGGTAATATCATGGAAAAAGGAAGCATGAGTTTACAGTTGTGAATTTGTATTACAGGGTATTTACAATTTGAGGGGACTGGTATTTGAAATGTGCTATATCTCTTCCTTTCCTATATCTTAGACTGAAATGGGCCATGGTACTTTTCTTCGTGGACTGGAAACCACTGCCACCTATGATCCAAATACTCAAGAATTTATTCTTCACTCGCCTACTATCACTGCCACCAAATGGTGGCCCGGTGGATGTATGTTGTCATTACTCATAATCTTATTCAATATGTTTTGTCTGTTCTTTATTGATTATCATGGAATTTCATAAAATAAGTTTTTGACGTAATAGAGAGTGGTAAATGATACATTTTGCACCAATCATAATATGTTGTTTACATTACATGTTTAATATTTTTCATAGTGGGCAAAACCTCAAATTACGCTGTTGTGATGGCTCAGCTTTACACTAATGGAGAATGCTATGGTCCTCATCCTTTCCTTGTTCAGATACGTTGTGAAGAGACTCACCGTAGTATGCCTGGTATGTGTGTATATGCAGTTATCTTTGAGCATGTACTCTATTTTTGAGGAACTTGAGAGATTCCATATTTAACATTTTCTGTAGAAATGCAGCAAAATATGTGTACTTATGTCATACTGTCACCAGTAAGACTAACCAGTTTTAAAATTTTCCCCAATGAAGACCCATGAATTTCAAAAATGATGTTTTGATTTGTAGGTGTGACGGTTGGTGAAATTGGACCCAGGATGGGTCTGAATTCAAATGATAATGGATTCCTTAGATTTGATCATTATCGCATACCAAGAGTCAATATGCTCATGAAGCATTCACAAGTTATGGAAGTAAGATTTTTTGTTTTATTTTTTATCTAAATGATATTTTTCCACCTACATGCTAGGTTTAGTTATATGCTACTTTTGTTTTACACGTTCTTAAAACCAATTAAGAAATAACCATAGGGGTAACAGATCTCTACCCAAAAAAAATAATTTTTCAACAAAAGTTTTGCAGACTTAAAATTCAATATTTCGAAGGTCAGAAGTCTTCTTCTGAGAAATACTCTGGTTTAGAAGAGGGTCTAGAACGATGGCCAGACTAGCCTTTATCTCAAGAGTAAATCCTAAATAAGTATTGCTTAAGCTTCATTATTCTTCGCTTTTTAGTCTAAGGTATCTATTGATGTATGATAAAGAATTAGTATCTTTGAATACTTAACAAAAAGGCATAGGATGAGAGAGGACCGCATAAAGTACTAAACCACGAGACACCATCTTTCAACTATCTCTGTTGGCGAGAGTGTAAAGAAAAGATTCTTTCGTACTGGTAACAAATTTCGTTGCCAGAAATAATTTCTGCAAAAGTTTCTACCAGACTTGGAGTACAAGCTGTTGAATTCCTCAACCCTCCATCGTCGGGCACCTAAATACACTACTGAAATGAATTCCATTGCAAAAGACAATGGTTTGGAAAAACATCTTTCAGAAGGGCCAGAATATAATTTTCTAAGAGTGAGTCCTCAACTACTAGCGCTATGTTTTCATGCTAAGGATCCAGAGATATTCATTCTTTATTATATAGAATCATTTTCCTTTTCAAAACACGAACTAATGATAAGATTACAAATTGTTGTGTAAAAGTCACGCTTGGAAGAGGATATTCTGACCTTAAGCAAAAAGTTCTTCTTAACCATCGTATTTTTCATAAAATCCTTTTCATTAATGTGTATTTATCTGTCTGACAATGGAAGCTAGTGGCATTCAGAAGATTGCACTCCAAGTTTGAAAAAAAAAACTTTTGATGAATACCATTCTGAGTGAATAGATTTGCTATTCCTATGGAAGAAGTCCTCTATATACACCCTCTTCAGCAGATACATTTGAAGCGTAGTGTTGTGTAACCTGAGTAAATTATGTGTGGAAGGAGTCTAACAGATGGAAGTAAAAGGAAAGGTAGTAAAGGATGGAATGAGGTGGTGAGTGAATTAGTGGCTGAAAGAAGCAGGCTTTTGAGGTATGGTTGCAGATAGGTAATATTGAGGCATATGAAAGACATAGTGCAAAGAGGAGATTAGCAAAATGTGTGGTGATGGTGGCAAAGAGAGAAACGGATGTAAGGTAGGATAGTAGATTGCCTAAAATTTTTGACAGGAATAAAAAGATGTTTTGGAAAGAAGTGAAATGAGTGCAGAAAGGTGAGTCTGGTAGGGAGGAGGGGGTAAAAGGAGCAGATGGGCAATTGGTAGTAGACTAAATTAAGGTGAGAGAGATCGGCTGAGTATTTCATGGAACTGCAAAATGAGGAAGATGATAGAGAGGCAGTGATTGTGGCTGTGGGTAATGAATGGAGAATCCCAGTGATGGGTGATGAGAACAATAGAGAAATAACAAAGGAGGAGGTACATTTGACACTGAGAGCAATGAAAACAGGTAAAGCACGAGGGATAGATGGGTGTCATGTAGCGTGTTTGTCAAAAGGTGGGGAGGCATTAGTAGAGTGGATGGTTAGGTTGTTGAATGTATGTTTCAGGGAAGGGAGGGTCCCAGTTGACTGGAGGATTGCATGTGCAGCTCCACTTTATAGAGGGAAAGGAGATAAGTATGAGTGTAGTAGTTTTAGAGGAATTTAATTGTTGAGTGTAGCTGGTAAGGTGTATGAAGAGTGTTAATTGAGAGAATTAGGAAAGGTATTGAGAGATTGATTGGTGAAGAACAGTGTGTGTTCAGGATAGGTAGAGGACGTGTGGATCAGGTGTTTGTGGTAAGACAGGTGCGTAAGAAGTTCTGAGAGAAAGGTTGGGACACTTTTTGGGCCTTTCTGGATTTAGAGAAAGCACATGACAGGGTTGATGGAAAGGCTTTGTGGAGTGTGTTGCAACTATATGGTATAAGAGGAAGTTTGTTGAATGTAGCAAAGAGTTTTTGCATAAATGATATAAGTGATTAGTTTGAAGTGAATGTAGAGATACGTCAAGGTGTGTAGTGTTGCCGTGGTTGTTTAATGTGCATTTGGATGTAGTGGTAAAGGAAGTAAATGAAAGCGTATTAAACAGAGGGTTGAAATAAGTGGGAGAGTATGGAAGGTCATGGATATGAAATCAATTACTATTCGTGGATGACACATCATTGGTGGCTGCTACTAAGAATGAACTGAATTAATTGGTGACTGAGGTTGTTAGGGTGTGTGAAAGAAGGAAGTTGGGGGTGTTTATTGATAAAAAGTAAAGTCATGAGATGTATGAGGAGTGTGAATATTGGCAGCTTGAATGTAGGAGTGAATGAGGAGTTGCTTGAAGAAGTTGAGAGTTATAAGTTTATTGGGGTCTCACGTATCATGGAATGGACAAGTTGATGTGGAGGTAAGTCATTGAGTGAATGAAGTGAATAAATGTCTAGGTGGGTTGAAAAGTGTGATGAGAAATAGGTATTTGAGAATGAATGCAAAGAGAAGGATATATGAAGATGTGATTGTGCTGACAGCTTTGTATGGAACAGAGACTTGGAATGCAAGAGAGGATGAAAAGTACTAGTTGAATGTGTTGGAGATGAGGCGTTTGAGAAGTATAATTGATGTATCTAGAATTGATAGAGTGAGCAATAAGATAAGATAGAGAATGGGTGTTGAAAGAAAGTTGTTGGATAGATTAGATCAGAGAGTATTAAGTTAGTTTGAACACATGGCAAGGATGAATGATGAATGAATACCGAAGAGTGTGCAGTGCATAAGTTGTTGGAGTTGGGCAAAGAGGAAGACCTAGAATGGGATGGATGGATGGCATGAAAAGGGCATTGGATGCATGTGGAATGTCAGTGGAGTAGGGAAGAAAGTGTGCAAGAGATAGGAATGAATGGAGGAAGATTGTATATAGGTAACAAAGACCAAAGGGATTTCTCACATAGGCTATCTTAGAAAACTGATGGACGGGTGTTAGGGGAGTTGCCATATTATGAAGTGGTGAGGGTAAATCATCTGTAGCTGTCGGGCCTCACTCTAGAATATCCTTGCTGGCCTATCTTGTGGGTGACCCAAGCAGGGTGGGAATGTGGCAACCCATTATCCCCAAGGAAATAAGATGTGTGGTTGAGGTATGTGTGGATCTGGGTGACTTCTTGGCTTGGCCATCTTCCTTACAAGGGGGAATGGGGCCATGTATATATATATATATATATATATATATATATATATATATATATATATATATATATATATATATATATATATATATATATATATATATATATATATATATATATGAATCATTTTTTACCCCGACCGGGACTCGAACCTAGGACTTATGATTACTAAGTCAAGGCGCTACCACTACACCACAGAAGGTTAAAAGGAACCCAACCTTATAGCTTATATCTGCTATACATAGGAATGAACGCATTCTAACTGAATGCCACTATGTTCATATTACAGATTCCCCAACCTCACTCGTGGCTTCATTTTAGCATTTAATTCGATTCCCAATCTCATTTGGGCCATGAAATAACCAAATAGCACATTACATATGTGAAAACATGAATCATTTTTTACCCCGACCGGGACTCGAACCTAGGACTTATGATTACTAAGTCAAGGCGCTACCACTACACCACAGAAGGTTAAAAGGAACCCAACCTTATAGCTTATATCTGCTATACATAGGAATGAACGCATTCTAACTGAATGCCACTATGTTCATATTACAGATTCCCCAACCTCACTCGTGGCTTCATTTTAGCATTTAATTCGATTCCCAATCTCATTTGGGCCATGAAATAACCAAATAGCACATTACATATGTGAAAACATGAATCATTTTTTACCCCGACCGGGACTCGAACCTAGGACTTATGATTACTAAGTCAAGGCGCTACCACTACACCACAGAAGGTTAAAAGGAACCCAACCTTATAGCTTATATCTGCTATACATAGGAATGAACGCATTCTAACTGAATGCCACTATGTTCATATTACAGATTCCCCAACCTCACTCGTGGCTTCATTTTAGCATTTAATTCGATTCCCAATCTCATTTGGGCCATGAAATAACCAAATGAAGCCACGAGTGAGGTTGGGGAATCTGTAATATGAACATAGTGGCATTCAGTTAGAATGCGTTCATTCCTATGTATAGCAGATATAAGCTATAAGGTTGGGTTCCTTTTAACCTTCTGTGGTGTAGTGGTAGCGCCTTGACTTAGTAATCATAAGTCCTAGGTTCGAGTCCCGGTCGGGGTAAAAAATGATTCATGTTTTCACATATGTAATGTGCTATTTGGTTATTTCATGGCCCAAATGAGATTGGGAATCGAATTAAATGCTAAAATGAAGCCACGAGTGAGGTTGGGGAATCTGTAATATGAACATAGTGGCATTCAGTTAGAATGCGTTCATTCCTATGTATAGCAGATATAAGCTATAAGGTTGGGTTCCTTTTAACCTTCTGTGGTGTAGTGGTAGCGCCTTGACTTAGTAATCATAAGTCCTAGGTTCGAGTCCCGGTCGGGGTAAAAAATGATTCATGTTTTCACATATGTAATGTGCTATTTGGTTATATATATATATATATATATATATATATATATATATATATATATATATATATTATATATATATATATATATATATATATATATATATATATATATATATACTTTGATGAAATGCCTTTATGATTCATATCCAGCGACACTCATTTCTTATCTTACGCGCGCGTGCTCACACACACATTGTAAACATACACCAACTAGGTAAATATTCGAGGGAAGGAAAGCCGAGACCAACAAACGTAACCTTTGAGAGAGGGGAAACATGTAGGGAAATATTGTTGAGAAAAAAAAGTCTAAAAGATCTTCAAGAATTCAAAGAAGTGTTCATTAGATAATACAGAACACAGGAAGAGATGGGAAAGATCAGAAACTTGTTGCAAGAGGCAAGAAGGTTAAATGATGAAAGAAATGAAGAAGAGAAGAAAAATTTTCATTACAGAGTTCTTCCAGACAAAGGGGAGATAAAGAAGATAATGACAGAAGATGAGGGGATGGGGCCTCATTAAGATTGTTATACACAAATGCTGATGGATTAGCTGGTAAGGCAGTAGAATTAAAAGATGGGATTCACAACAGTAAGGCAGATATAGTAGCAATTACAGAGACTAAGTTGAGTGAGGACATAAACAGTGTCACAGTTTTTCCTAAGGGTTTCAGAATACTAAGGGTTGAAAGATCTGAGAGGACTGGTGGAGGGATAGCACTGCGCATAAGTGAAAGGATTCAAGTCGAAGAAATAAACTTGGCTATAGAAAGTGAGTTCAAGGAATTTCTTGTTGCTCGCATAAATACTGGGTCAGAGAGCATTATAATAACTGTTGTATACAACCCACCAAGGAACCAAAATAGGCTTGAAGTTTATGAGGAAAGTCATATAGGTACTATTGAAGTCATAAACTCAGTTGTTAACATGGTACGGGGAAAAAAATGTAGGATTTTGATTTGTGGGAGACTTTAATCATAAAGAGATAGATTGGATAAATCTTGACCCACACAGTGGTGAGGACTCATTCGGGGCAAGATTCCTAGATTGCGTACAAGGGAATTTCCTACACCAACATGTAATGGAACCAACAAGGGTCAGGGGTGGGGATGAGCCATCACTACTTGATCTAGTGTTCACAGATAATGTGTTGGATATTGAAAAAATTGAGTATGAACCACCAATTGGAAAGAGTGACCACTGTGTGTTGTTGATGGAGTATATCATTGAAGATATTCTTCCTGAGAGTAGAGGCACTGAGGACATGAGGAGGAACTATCCGAAAGGAGATTACATCAAAATGAATGAGCTTTTTGCAGTTATTGACTGGAGAACCTTATTTTACAGCAAATCTGTACAAGAAATGTATGACATCTTTTGTGAGAAATATGGGAAGATAGTAGATTGCTGCATACCTGTCACCAAAGTAGGTGTAATTCATGCCAGAGAGAAATGGTTCGATAATGGGTTTAAAAGAGCTAAGGAGTGGAGAGACAAATGCTGGAAAAGGTATAGGAGGAGAAAAAACATAAATGCCTGGCAAACCTACAAAAGAGCAAGAAATGACTACCTAAGTAAAAGGAGAGAGGCAGAGAGAGACTATGAGAGGGACATCACCAGGAAGGCTAAAGAAAATCCCAAGCTTTTCCACAGCTTTATCAGAGGAAAACTGAAGGTAAAAGAACAGGTTTTAAGGCTAAAGAGAGCGGATGGAAGCATCACTGAGACGGATGAAGAGATCTGCAAAGAATTGTACAAGGAGTTTCAGTCAGTATTTACAGTAGAAAATACCCCACCCCCTCAGATTGCAGTGATAGAAGCTCAAGGGCCGGTATTAGAGAACATCAACCTTACAGCCACAGAGGTATGCAAAGCGCTGATGGATCTAGATGTTCATAAAGCTACAGGTCCCGATGACATATCCCCTCATGTGCTTAAAAAATGCGCAAACACAATATCAGTGGCACTAAGTATCATATTTAAGGAGTCACTGGATTCGGGGGAGATTCCAAGATGCTGGAAACAAGCAAATGTGATACCTATCTTCAAAAAGGGAAGGAGGGATACGGCTCTGAACTATAGACCAGTTTCCTTGACCAGCATAGTTTGCAAAGTTATGGAGAAACTACTAAGGAAACATATATCTCTTCACTTGGAATCCTTCAACTTTTTGTCAGTGAGGCAACATGGCTTCAGAGAAGGTAGATCAACAGTAACAAACTTATTAGAATTTTATGAATAGGTAAGTCAAATCTTACAGGAAAGAGAGGGCTGGGCAGATTGCATATTCCTAGACTTCCAGAAAGCGTTTGACACTGTTCCACATGGGAGACTTATTAGGAAGCTGCAATCAATGGCTAGAATAGGTGGAAATGTTTTGGAATGGATAAAAACTTACTTAGAAGGAAGGGAACAGAGGGTTAGAGTAAGACACTCAGTGTCTGAATGGAGAAGAGTTAGTAGTGGAGTTCCACAGGGTTCAGTTTTAGGGCCACTTTTGTTCCTTGTATATGTAAATGACCTACCAGAGTCGGTAAATTCATTCATGAATATGTTTGCAGATGATGCAAAGATTGTGAAGAAAGTAAAAAATGAGAACAATGGTAGAGAACTTCAGGAGGATCTAAATAATCTGCATGAGTGGTCAGAAAAGTGGCTAATGAAATTCAATACTTCAAAATGTAAGGTAATGAGAATGGGTACAAGTGCAAGAAGGCCCAAGCTTGACTACTCGGTGGCTGGAGTACAACTTCAAGAGACAGAAAATGAGAGAGATCTAGGAGTAAACATACTGGCAGATTTGTCTCCAGAAATACATATAAATGGCATAGTAAGGGCAGCATATGCATTCTTATCAAATGTAAGGGTAGCCTTCAGGCACATGGACAAGGAAATGTTCAGAAATATTTATGTAACCTATGTGAGGCCAAAACTCGAATATGCAGCCCCCTTTTGGAATCCGCACTTGAAAAAGCACATAGCTAAGCTTGAAAAAGTTCAAAGACATGCCACGAAACTGGTGCCAGAAATACGCAATCTCAGTTATGATGAGAGGCTGAGGGAATTAGACTTACCATCACTCGAAGCTAGAAGAGTGAGGGGGGATATGGTGACAGTCTTTAAATTCCTTCATGGTTATGATAGAGTGGATAGGGATCGATATTTTGATATGGCTGGCTCTAGAACTAGAGGTCATAGTTTGAAGCTTCGTAAGAAAACTTCTTTGCAGGATGTAAGGAAATACTTTTTCAGTGTAAGAGTAGTTGATAATTTGAATTGGCTAAGCGAGGAGGTAGTTAATGCTATCTCAATCCATAGTTTTAAGGACAGGTATGATAAGTATCACTAAGTATAAAATGGAACCGATCAGGAGACGGGAAGATACGAGCTTTGGGCTCTTTCCCGTAAACACAATTAGGTAATCACAATTAGGTAATCACACAGTTTAGAAAAGAGTTTCCGGAGCTGAATATGGAACATGATGCCATGAAAACTTCCTTTGCTGATGCACTAAAGGGGAATGTGGCAGTAAAAGAGGCTGTACAGGTGGTGGCACTGGAAAACATACAAACAGTTGACTAAAAAGAGACAGTAATCGAAAAAATGAAAGACGTTGTGATGGAAAGGGCAAATCCACTGATTAAACGGGCACTTGATAAAGAGAAGACAGTGGTAATCTCAGGCATAAGCGAATCCCAGGAGCCAACATGGCAGGGGAGACTTGAAGAAACTAAAGCTAAGGTTGTAGACCTGATAAGAAACCTTGGAGTAGTTTGTGGTCCTGAGGATATTGTAAACATTCACCAACTAGGCAAATATTTGATGGAAGGAAAGCAGAGACCAACAAAAGTAACCTTTGAGAGAGGGGAAACATGCAGAGAAATACTGATGAGAAAAAAAGTCTAAAAGACCTTCAAGAATTCAAAGAAGTGTTCATTAGATGATAAAGAACACAGGAAGAGATGGGAAAGATAAAAAACTTGTTGCAAGAGGCAAGTAGGTTAAATGAGGAAAGAAATGAAGAAGAGAAGAAAAATTTTCATTTCAGAGTTCTTCCAGACAAAGGGGAGATAAAGAAGATAATGATAGAAGATGAGGGGATGGGGCCTCATTAAGATTGTTATACACAAATGCTGATGGATTAGCTGGTAAGGCAGTAGAATTAAAAGATAAGACTCACAACAATAAGGCAGATATAATAGCAATTACAGAGACTAAGTTGAGTGAGGACATAAACAGTGTCACAGTTTTTCCTAAGGGCTTCAGAATATTAAGGGTTGAAAGATCTGAGAGGGCTGGTGGAGGGACAGCACTGCTCATAAGTGAAAGGATTCAGGGTGAAGAAATAAACTTGGCTATAGAAAGTGAGTTCAAGGAATTTCTTGTTGCTCGCATAAATACTGGGTCAGAGAGCATTATAATAACTGTTGTATATAACCCACCAAGGAACTAAAATAGGCTAGAAGTTTATGAAGAATATCATATAGGTACTATTGAAGTCATAAACTCAGTTGTTAACATGGCACAGGAGAGAAAATGTAGGGTTTTGATTATGGGAGATTTTAATCATAAAGAGATAGATTGGATAAATCTTGACCCACACAGTGGTGAGGACTCATTCGGGGCAAGATTCCTAGATTGCATACAAGGAAACTTCCTACACCAACATGTAATGGAACCAACGAGGGTTAGGGGTGGGGATGAGCCATTACTACTTGATCTAGTATTCACAGATAACGTTTGGATATTGAAAAAATTGAGTATGAACCACCAATTGGAAAGAGTGACCACTGTTTGTTGTTGATGGAGTATATCATTGAAGATATTCTTCCTGAGAGTAGAGGCACTGAGGACATGAGGAGGAACTATCCGGAAGGAGATTACCTCAAAATGAATGAGCTTTTAGCAGTTATTGACTGGAGAACCTTATTTAAAAAAAAATCTGTACAAGAAATGTATGACATCTTTTGTGAGAAATATGGGAAGATAGTAGATTGCTGCATACCTGTCACAAAAGTAGGTGTAATTCATGCCAGAGAGAAATGGTTTGATAATGAGTGTAAAAGAGCTAAGGAGTGGAGAGACAAATGCTGGAAAAGGTATAGGAGGAGAAAAAACATAAATGCCTGGCAAACCTACAAAAGAGCAAGAAATGATTACCTAAGTAAAAGAAGAGAGGCAGAGAGAGACTATGAGAGGGACATCACCTGGAAGGCTAAAGAAAATTCCAAGCTTTTCCACAGCTTTATCAGAGGAAAACTGAAGGTAAAAGAACAGGTTTTAAGACTTAAGAGAGCGGATGGAAGTATTATTGAGACGGATGAAGAGATCTGCAAAGAGTTGAACAAGGAGTTTCAGTCAGTATTTACAGTAGAAAATACCCCACCCCCTCAGGTTGCAGAAATAGAAGCTCAAGTGCCGGTATTAGAGAATATCAACCTTACAACCACAGAAGTATGCAAAGAGCTGATGGAGTTAGATGTTCATAAAGCTACAGGTCCTGATGATATATCCCCTCATGTGCTTAAAAAATGCACAAACTCAATATCATTGGCACTAAGTATCATATTTAAAAAGTCACTGGAGTCAAGGGAGATTCCAAGATGCTGGAAACAAGCAAACGTGATACCTATCTTCAAAAAGGGAAGGAGGGATATGGCTCTAAACAATAGATCAATTTCCTTGACTAGCATAGTTTGTAAAGTTATGGAGAAACTACTAAGGAAACATATCTCTCTTAACTTGGAATCCTTCAACTTTTTGTCACTGAGGCAACATGGTTTCAGAGAAGGTAGATCAACAGTGACAAACTTATTAGAATTTTATGATGAGGTAAGCCGAATCTTACAGGAAAGAGAGGGCTGGGTAGATTGCATATTCCCAGACTTCCAGAAAGCATTTGACACTTCTCCACATGGGAAACTTATTAGGAAGTTGCAAGCAATGGCTAGAATAGGTGGAAATGTCTTGGAATGGATAAAAACTTACTTAGAAGGAAGGGAACAGAGGGTTAGAGTAAGACACTCAGTGTCTGAATGGAGAAGAGTTAGTAGTGGAGTTCCACAGGGTTCAGTTTTAGGGCCACTTTTGTTCCTTGTATATGTAAATGACCTACCAGAGTCTGTAAATTCATTCATGAATATGCTTGCAGATGATGCAAAGATTGTGAAGAAAGTACGACACAAGAACAATGGTAGAGAACTTCAGGAAGATCTAAATAGTCTGCATGAGTGGTCAAAAAAGTGGCTAATGAATTTCAATACTTCAAAATGTAAGGTAATGAGAATGGGTACAAGTGCAAGAGGGCCCAAGCTTGACTACTCTGTGGCTGGAGTACAACTTCAAGAGACAGAAAATGAGAGAGATCTAGGAGTAAACATACTGGCAGATTTGTCTCCAGAAATACATATAAATGTCATTGTAAGGGCAGCATATTCCTTCTTATTAAATGTAAGGGTAGCCTTCAGGTACATGGACAAGGAAATGTTCAGAAATATTTATGTAACCTATGTGAGTCCAAAACTTGAATATGCAGCCCCCTTTTGGAATCCGTACTTGAAAAAGCACATAGCTAAGCTTGAAAAAGCTCAAAGACATGCCACGAAACTGGTGCCATAAATATGCAATCTCAGTTATGATGAGAGGCTGAGGGAATTAGACTTACCATCAGTCGAAGCTAGAAGATTGAGGGGGGATATGGTGACAGTCTTTAAATTCCTTCATGGTTATGATAGAATGGATAGGGATCGATATTTTGATATGGCTGGCTCTAGAACTAGAGGTCATAGTTTGAAGCTTCATAAGAAAACTTCTTTGCAGGATGTAAGGAAATACTTTTTCAGTGTAAGAGTAGTTGATAATTTGAATTGGCTAAGCGAGGAGGTAGTTAATGCTATCTCAATCCATAGTTTTAAGGACAGGTATGATAAGTATCACTATGTGCAAAAAGGAACCGATCAGGAGACGGGAAGATACGAACTTTGGGCTCTTTCCCGTAAACACAATTAGATAATTACAATTAGGTAATCACACACACACACACACACACACACACACACACACACACACACACACACACACACACACGCACACACATATTAGACTTACCATCATTCGAAGCTAGAAGAATAAGGGGGATATGGTGACGGTTTTGTTATTTCTTCATGGTCTTAACAGAGTGGATAGAGATCGATATTTTGATATAGCCGCCTTTTAAATTAGAGGCTATAGTTTGAAGCTTTGTAAGAAAACTTCGTAAGATGTAAGAAAGAATTTATTTTTAGTGAAAGAGTAGTTGATGTTTGGAATTAGCTAAGCGAGGAGGTAGTTAATAATAGCTCAATTTATAGCTTTAAGGACAAATAAGAAAAGTATCATTGAGTATAAAAATTTAACCGACCAGGAGACGGGGAGTTGTGAGTACAGGGCTCTATCCCTTAAGCTCAACTAGGTAATTACAATTAGGCAATTACACACACGCATAAACCGCATATATATATATATATATATATATATATATATATATATATATATATATATATATATATATATATATATATATATATATATATATATATATATATATATATATATATATATATGTATATATATATATATATATATATATATATATATATATATATATATATATATATATATATATATATATATATATATATATATATATATATATATATATATATATATATATATATATATATATATATATATATATAGAATTTTTACCCCGACCGGGACTTGAACCTAGGACACAAAATTACTGTGCCAGGGTGCTACAAACTAAATCCACAGAAGGTCTAAAAGGGAAACTAAATTTACAGCTATATCTGCTATACTAGGAATGAACGCATTCTATCTGAATGCCACTCTGTTCATATTACAGTTTCCCCCAACCTCGTTCGTGGCTTCGTTTTCACATTTGATCCGAATCTCAATCTCATTTGGGACCAACAATAATCATATAAGCACATTACCATATGTGAAAACATGAATAATTTTAACCTCGACTGGGACTTGAACCTGGGACATATAATTACTGTGCCAAGGCGCTACCAACTACACCACATAAGGTCTAAAAGGAAAACTAACCTTACAGCTATATATGCTATACTAGGAGAGAACGCATTCTATCTGAATGCCACTCTGTTCATATTACAGTTTCCCTCAACCTCACTCGTGGCTTCGTTTTCATATTTAATTCAAAATCTCAATCTCATTTGGGACCAACAAAAGCAAATAAGCACATTACCATACGTGAAAACATGAATAATTTTTACCCCGACCATGTCTTGAACCTAGGACACATAATTACTGTGCCAAGGTGCTACCAACTACACCACAGAAGGTCTAAAAGGGAAACTAACCTTACAGCTATATCTGCTATACTAGGAATGAACACATTCTATCTGAATGCCACTCTGTTCATATTACAGTTTCCCCCAACCTCACCCGTGACTTCCTTTTGCATTTAATTCAAATCTCAATCTCATTTGGGAACAATAATAATCATATAAGCACATTACCATATGTGAAACCATGAATAAAATATACCCCGACCGGGACTTGAACCTAGGACACATAATTACTGTGCCAAGGCGCTACCAACTTCACCACAGAAGGTCTAAAAGGGAAACTAGCCTTACTGCTATATCTGCTATTGTACTTTTCTTCCCTCTTCTTGGGTATCCCAAGCCAAGTGTTCTTCACTCTGTTTAGGAAAGCTGATTTGTTCTGTCCTTATAGCACAAAGACTGAACTCATCACAACCTGAATTCTTCAATCAATTTCCTCAAAAATTATCTCTGTAACTCCCTTTGTACGACCTCTGTTCTCAGCAGTCAAAACAGAGATGACCCAAGCCAACACTGTAGCTGAATTTCAACCTCTCACAAGTTCCACTTTAAAACTAAATTAACGCCTTTCAACACACCATTCAACTTTAACACATTAATGTGATTCTAGTCAACTTTCTTCCTCACCCATGCTCCATCCTTGACTGCAAAACCACCCATTTCTAACATCACACCCATTGCTATGCTACTTGCATCACACCATACAACCCCCATCTCTGATTTTGGAGCATACCACCTTTCACTGGTACTTCCATAACATCTCTACTACATGAATTTTAAGATAACCTGACTTTAAGTACTCAATAGTTTAGGCCCTACTCATCTCTGGCCATGTCCTTAGTGTTCCCTCACATACAATCGTGAAATCATCTCCAGTATTACACCTTTGGTATGCCTTAAGCTCACGGAAATCCAACACAGGTCACACCTTACCTTTTGTCAGCTGAACTACTGCCATTAACAGAAATACTCCGCTTTCCACCTCCTCCCTCAAGGTCTTACGATACCCTCATCAATCCACGTCTTCGCTTCATTATCGAAATCTTCTTTCACTTCCTCTTGTTTGGTATACTTATTGCAACAAATATGGTTTTCAACTCTGGCAATTCCCCTTTTCAAAACCACTATACTACTCACATCTAACCATTAAATACTGCAACAAAATTCTTGTCCTCTATTTGGAATGATACAACCCATTTCTAAACACCTTTCTTTACTACAACCTTATGTGACTTAACTTCCACTTTGACTAAGCAAAATGAATGGGGGTGCTTCACCTCGTAGTCCTTCTTACCATGACTGCTCTCTTCCACCCAGTTAAGCTCTGTTTTAACAGCCTCAGTTGCCTTGCCAATTTTCTTATCTTTTCCCACTGCCACTGTGCCTTGAGGCTCATTCCTCTCAACACTTGAGCAGACTTCATCTTTCCCAAACTTCACTCTTCCACTCATAAATGTCACTTCATCAAACTGATTGATCACATTCATCCCCGTTACTACCCCATTGGCATCATTAAATGTATTAAGAAAATGGGCCTAACTTGCATTCGGATGCCTCGTACTATCAACTCCACTTCTTGGGTACCCTCACACCATATTTCTTTTCTATCAAGTGTCACTAAACTCCTTTCTTCTCCCTCATAATATTTTCCAGCTAATTGGGTGGCTATCATAGTGGTCGAATAGCCGGACTCCTCTTGTCTCTTTTCCACCTACCAAAATCTCCACCACTGGCAAAATGCTTGGGAGCACCATTACTGAAATGAGGGGTAGCCATTGGGACAATAAACCCCCTCCTTGATCATTTCCTTGATTGCAGCGGTTAGCTATCTGTCCTTTTTTTTCTCATCGTTAGCAGATGACTGGCTTTGGCTTCTTACAATCCCTTGCCGTGTGTGGACCTCAGCATGTTAAACATTGACCCCTGAACCCATATATCTCTTCCTCTCTGCAACTTTTCATAATACGGTGGTATTGTGTGGTCTGCCAATTTTCCACTGCAGTCAGTCCTTTACCAGCTACCGCCATCACTTCTTTACGCTCTCCTATTGTCAAACTTTAGCTTTAGCTAATAAATTGCTCATACTCACTAACTCAATATTCTTTATCTATTGTGAGTCCATCGATATTTGGTCTGAAAATCTATACACTAACCAAAATTTATAGCTTTCTCCAAGCCTTCTTCTGTTAGCAAAGCTAACCCCTCTTTACCTACTTATTTTATTAGCAATGCATCTACTTGTTCCCCTAGCCACTGCATCTC